>JAUMHN010437558.1:0-11720 GCA_032360265.1 Heliamphora ciliata
TAGTGGAATGAATTATAATTAATATTTTTATGAAATTGCTTCTGGGTTGAGGTGAGTTTTCATAATTACATTGGGAGCTCAAGTTATATTTACTCTGTAGGTCCCTGTTGTAACCTCTTTATATGCTGTTATAAAACCTAACGCTAGAATTCATATTATTCAGTCCGTGATTAAGTGGCTAGGGTTTTCACGTTCTCTGAAAATTCTAAGCCTAATCAAAAAAGTTTTGAAGAACACAATAGATTAAAACCCACACTTTGTTCATGTTTAGCATTCGGGAATACAACAGAAGGCTTGTGTTAAAATTTTAACTAGAAGTCAAAAAACACGGCGGATCGTTGACTGAAAATTGTTGCAACAACCGAAATTATCCAATCAGATTTCAAAAGGTATAATCCTAAAACTAACTTTGGGAGTAATATCGAGTTTTATTTTGATTGTTCGATATCAAAAGTTTTAATCTAGAGCCAGTTTCGGCATTTGTCAGTTCAGATATTTTTTTGCTAAAATCTTAAACATATTCTTAGGATCTTAGCAGTTTATCCCAACACATATACTTGTTTTTGACCAGTTCTAAGGTTAAAAACCAACACAAAGCTGCTCCCGTCAGAGTACATTGAAAAAGATGGGCCAGCAAGTCCTTGCCTAAGCCTATTGGGCATAGAGTCCCCATATACATGTTGGAGGCAAACTACCAAGATCATTGATTTGTAAACGATTTTTTGAAAAATAAAATCTAGACGGGCAATCGCCGAAACAGGCTCTAGATAAAAATTTTGTTGATGCTGAACGATCAAAAATAAAACCCGTGCCACCACAGTTAGTTCAAATGATTACCTTTTGGTCGATTCTTCAACTACGAACTTTAATTTTTCGAGTTGAAGCTCCGGTCAGACCTTCTACTATATTTCTGATATGATTCTCGAATGTAGTGTGGGTTATAATCTTTTGAGAACTGGTACCGACAGAACCTGGATAACCTTAGTCTTGAAAGACAATTTATGAATTTGGTTCAGCCTACCCGCATATTTATAGTGCTACTGAATGGACCTGTGGAGAAATTCTGACATAAACTTCTAGTGTAACCCAGATACCCATCAAGCGATTTTTGTAAATATGCAAACCTCTCAGCGATTTTTGTAAATATGCAAACCTCTCAGCGATTTTTGTAATTATGAAAATCTTGCAGCGGTTTCTGTAATTTTTATAAAGCACTAAATTACAGTTCATACCACTAAAGAACTGTAACTGCACTCTTAACCATAATCTCAAGACCAATTTGTATTGAGCTCTTATTATTAAATGCTTAACTCATCTCCCCACGTTAAGATTCTCGATACCCGCCAATTAAATTTAATTACTGATAATTTAATTTAATCGGCATCTTTAAAAATTTTTAAACCCTTCCACTTAACTTATTTGATTGCCGGATAATTAAATCTACCTGCAAGGTTTGGCCCAGTCAAAACTTATAAGATTTCTTAAGGGGGTATCGTCAATCCCGAACAATCGGGACGTAAATTTCGTCAATAATTAATATTCACTATATAATTAATATCGCTATCCAACTCACCAAGACTATAGACCCATAAAAAATCACCCCCTCTAATGAATTAAAATAACGAATATTAAATATACGCAAATAATAATTATTTCGGGATTAAGAGCATAAGCACTCATAATAACCTTGGGTGTGAATTAATTTATATAGTCAGTATAAAATTAATTACCCGAATGTGGTCCTGTTCAATACACACAAAATGTACTAATACAGCGAGTCGGAACAATAAACGACGCTATTATCTATTCCCTGTAATCAAGACAGGTCTACTAAAACTCTATACTATAATCGTACCGATGGTTTGTCCATCTACATCTAAATTGTGACTAAAAACTTATATTCTACCAAAACCTATAATCTGGTCTTTTGTGTGCAAGTCGTATTCTACACACCAGATTAAATATTGTACAGAATAAAGGACAGCCATGTATAACATTAAAAAAATGATATTGCATACATAACTCATTAAGATAATCATAAAATAAAAAAATAATTTTATTAAAATAAAATTAAATACTTAAACTAAAATTAAATTTATGATTTTTAGTATACAACCTTGATAATCTCCCACTTATACTCAAAATCATGTTGCAATACATCTGACTCCCATGCCCTCTACATAACTATCAAAGTCTTAGCCGGTAGGCCATTTGTAAAAGAATCTGCAATGTTTTTTCCTGATGCAATCTTGGTCACAGTAACATCACCCTTCTATACAATTTCTTGTATCAGGTGATACTTACGCTCAATGTGCTTTCCTTTCTAATGGAATCTTGGCTCCTTCGAGTTTCTAACCGCTCCACTATTATCACAATAAAATGTAATAGCCTACTGAACTGAAAGCATCACATCTAGATCCAACAAGAAGTTCCTGAGCCAAACGACCTCCTTGGCTGCTTCAGAAGCTACCATGTACTCGGCCTCCATGGTGAAATCAGCAATGCAGGACTGCTTGATACTCCTCCAACTTATAGCTCCACCTCCTAAGGTAAACACATATTATAAGGTAGACTTACGGGATTCTTTATCTGATTAGAAATCCGTGTTTGTGTACTCTAAAGGTACTAGACTGTCTGCCTGGTAAACCAACATATAATCCTTAGTCCTTTTCATGTACTTTATTATATTCTTTATCGTAAATCAATGCTTCTGCCCTAAGTTAAACTGATATCTGCTAACCATGCCAATGGCAAAGCAGATGTTGGGTCTTATACAAAGAATAGCATACATTAAGCTTCTTATTACCGAAGCATAAGGAATCGCCTTAATCTTTTCTATCTCATCAGGCGTCTTAGGATACTAATCCTTGGATAGGGTGATTCTATGCCTGAAAGGGAGAAATTCTTTTTTGGAATTCTGTATGCTAAAACGAGTAAGGATATCATTGATATACTTTTCTTATGATAAGCCTAACATCCTTTATTTTCGATCTCGCAAACGCTTAATCCCAAGGATGTGACTGACTTCTCCAAAGTCCTTCACATCGAGCTGCCCAGATAATTATACTTTTATCGAAGATAACACCCCTACACCATTTTCGATGAGCAAGATATCATCTACATAAAGTACTAAAAAGACTTTCATGCTTCCGTCACACTTCTTGTACACATAGGACTCATCTGGACTCTGCCATAAGACTTTATGGCTTCATCAAATTGAGTATTCCAAAACCTTGATGTCTATTTAAGTTCATAAATAGATGTCTTAAGCTTGCACAACATGTACTCCTATCCTTTTGCTATAAAACTGTCTGGTTGTACCATATAGATACACTCGTCATGACTTTCGTTAAAAAAAGCTGCCTTGACATCCATTTGCTAAATTTCGTAATCAAAATAAGTCGCAATGGATAAGAGAATCCGGATAAACTTAAACATGGCTACCGGCGAAAAGGTTTCTTCATTATCGATCATTTTTTTCTTAGTGAACCCTTTTGCAACAAGCTTAGTTTTGAAGGTTTCAACCTTTCCATCTGTTCCTCTCTTCCTCTTGTAGATCCACTTACATCCGATAGATTTTATCCATTCAAGTGGTTCTACAAGTTTTCAAACCTGATTAGAATACATAGATTTCATTTCTGAATTTATAATCTTTTGCCAAAGATCTGCATCTTTGTCCTGAAGTACTTCATTGTAGTTACAGGGTTCGGTATTCAGTTCTGTTGGAATCTTGTCAAAAGACTCTCCCAAGAACATATACCGATCGGGTTGATGAACAACTCTCCCACTACGACGAGGCACTACCTGCGTCTGTGTACTAACAGTAATGCGCTGTGCAGAATCTGAACCCTGTACACAATTATCCACATGCTCATCAGGCATGTTAATGGTAGCACCCTGATTAAGATCTGCACCTGTCCTAATAATCCTCCCACTACGACGAGACAATGGGATATCAATGACTTGTGGTTCCTCTTCCGTTCTATTGGTATTTTTTCTCAATTTTCCCAGAACAATTTTACTTTTGGGCCTGTGGTCCATAATATAATCATCTTCTAAGAATCATGCATTGGTGCTAACAATGACCTTCTGATCTTTAGGATTATAAAATAGACCACCCTTCGTTCCCTTGGGATACCCCACAAAGAAATAGACTTCTGTCCTTGATTCTAGCTTACCCGCGCTCCCTTTCAGTACATGTGCTGGACATCTCCAAATCTGAATATGTCTCAGACTAGGTTTACGCCCAATCCACAATTTTGTGGGTGTAGAAAGTACTGACTTAGAAAGTACTAAGTTCAGAATATAAATCGATGTCTCTAATGCAAGTCCCCAAAATGAATTGGGTAATTCTAAATGACTCATCATTGACCTTAACACCTCCATACGAGTCTTACTCCTTCTTTCTGCTACACCATTCTGCTACGGAGTGCCCGGTGCAGTCAACTGGGATATAATCCCTTTTGACGACAAGTAGTCCCTAAACTCTCCAAAGAGGTACTCCTCACCACGGTCGGATCGTAGTGATTTGATATTTTTATCGAGATGCTTCTCTGTCTCCGCCTTGAATTCTTTAAGTTTTTTAAAGTATTTAGACTTACGGTGCATCAGGTAAATGTATCCATACCTTGAGTAGTCGTCAATAAAACTGACGAAGTACTCAAACCCACTAGCCCGGATAGTCATAGGACCACACACATCATAATGAACTAGTTCCAACGGTTCTTTAACTCTATAACCTTTGGCCGAAAATAGCCTCTTGGACATCTTACCCTCTAAGCAGAACTTGTAGATTAGAAGTGTTTTCACTTTCAATGAACTTAAAGGTCTATCTTCTACCAGTCTATTTATCCTTTTTAGATTAATATGACCCAAGCATAAATGCCAAAGAAACGTTTGGATCATTAAAGAAAATTTTTTTTTCTTATATGATAAATTAGATGTGTTATTCAATTCAATTAGTTGCAGTGTAGGAGAAATAGGAGATATAACATATAGATCATCCACCAATGTACCAGAACAAATAAAATGTTTATTTTTTTTAATAATTACAGAGTCATTAAAATGAACAGAATATTTATCATTTATTAAACTAGAAACCAAAATTAAATTTTTTCTAATAGAAGGTACATAAAGACAATCTTTTAGAAGTAAAATTCTATCTTTACTAAAATTGAGAGTGACATCTCCTACTACAACTACTGTCACCTTAGTATTATTGCCCATATGTAGGTATATTTTTTCATCACTGAACTGTCTGGTTTCCTAGAACTCTTGCAAAGAATTGCAGACATGATTAGTGGCTCCCGTATCTATACATCAGGTGCCGGTAGAAAACACTGCTAAACATGTTTCAACCACTAGTAAATAGAAATTACCTAGTTTGTTCTGCTTACTAAGAAAAATCGAGCACTGTTTTTTTCAATGCCCAAACTGATTACAGTGATAGCACTTACCTCTTAACTTCTTCACACCAGCTTTTGGCCTCTTAGCTGTTTTTGGACCTATGCCTCCTTATTTCTGAACCTTTTTCTTTTTCTTGCCTTTTGGCTTAGAGGAAGAACCTTTTTCAGCCATATGCATAGTACTTAGCTTCTTAAGAACACCATCGACTGCTTAAACTTTCATAAGAAGATCTTCCAATAAAAAACTGAGCTTATTCATGAAATAATTCAGGCAGAACTGCTTAAAGCTATCAGGCAGTGATTGGAGAATGATATCGACCTAGATTTTTCCATCAATCTCAACTCCTAGGATCTCCACTTCATTCAGAAGATTGATCATCTTCAGAACATGATCCCTAATTAGGGTGCCTTTAGTTATACTTGTATTCATTAGAGACTTCATGGCCACCTGCTTAGCAGCATGATTTTGATCCCCAAACAGTTCATAATCATGTCATAGGCACTGGGTATAGACTAATGCTGATGCTGCACAACATTTGATATGGAAGCCAAAATGTAACAGCGAGACATCTGATCAGCCTTCTGCCACTTTTGATAAGCCCAGGTTTCTTGTTCGATCGCCCCCTCATCAAGTATTGGCGGACAAATCTCAGACAATACAAATTTATAGTTCTCAGCAGTTAAGACAATGTCTAAATTTCTTTTTCAATCTACATAGTTTGGTCCCGTTAATTTATTTTCTTTGAGTATGGTCGCAAGTGGATTAAAAGCCATTTTAATCCTGAGAATCACGTAATTAAAATTAACCATTAATTATGACGAGCAAAATTTTAAATTTATTTTAAATTCGGTTCCCTCTAGCATTTAAAAAAAAATTCACCAGCTGTCTAGTACCCTGTGAATAGCATGTCTCGATGAGAGGACGTCTACTATCCATCATTTGTCCAGGTAGGCCAATTTTTATTAATTTTACTATTTAGGCAACATACCATGCCAAGTAAAATTAAATAGCTAACATAATTTCGGTCCAGTAAATAGCAGTGACTCAGATGGAGATGATATTATTATTTACACCTAAGTGTTAACCACCACTTAATCCAAAATCAATCGTTTCGCAATAAACCCTTGAGATGGAGAAGTGATCCACACTAACAATTATTCATAATTATCCCTGAAGGAGGTTCGTACAGGCGATATCGCAATTAATCCTGTCCGATAGGGAGGAAGGCCTTACTGCCAACACGTAGAAATAATTACATCACCTATGAATTGGTGATGGAGACCGCGAGATTTATCTGTGAATAAATTCCCTCTCTCACTTAAATTTTTAAAATATTTTTGAGAGTTATAAAAATTTATTTAATTAAAATAAATTTATTAATTTCGAAAACCATACGATTCGAAAGATTTCAAAACATCTTTCCGTGTACACGATCCAAAATATTTCGATTTGCCAAACCATCTTTTCATGTTTTAATGCTTAACAAATAAAATTCGACGAATGCACAGTTTTTTCTTTGCTTTACAGCTAAGGTATTGATTAAGGGCATTCGAATATTTTATTTTTACGTTACATATTTTTCGAAAAAACTAATTTATTAAGATTCAACATTTTTTATTTAATTAATCCAAAATTCAAAATTAATTTTTACATTTTTTCTAAATATTCGATTTAAAAAAATTATCTTAAACGCGTTATTTTGTAAAAATAAAATATCTAAAAAAAATTTATTTTATTAATAAACTTTTAATTAAAAAAATTTTATTTTATTTTTTATTACAAAATATTTATTAAAATCAAATTTTCTGAATTAATTAAATTAATAGGAATAAATAAAACATATATATATATATATATATCATCCATACAGTTTAAAAAAACATAAATACAAGATATGTATATATCTCGATTTTATAATCAAACAAAAACTCTATTAAGTCTCAGTCTCCTGTTTAAAAATTAACTCGTAATCTTTCGATCCTTATCTGAATTAGCTTCCGGCATCCAAGTTGTATCAAGATTCCTCAATATGCAGTCTTATACAAATACAACACTCTCGAACCTCCAAAACATCATATAACACTAGCCAAAACAGCCTCGAACACAACCACCACCGCCGACCCACCTTCGTCGTTGGCCCCGCCGCATACCGCCACTTCAAGCGGCTTTTGCCACCTCGTTTGACCTCCGTTCTCGACCCCGTTTTTTATGAAACGTTGCTTACAAAGAAAACTATTTTTCTATAAAAATCCCAGTTCGAAAACAGTTCAGAAAAACCTTTCGATGGCCGCCGAAATGGCCCCGCCGCACAGCCTGCGTCGCCGCCTGTTGCTACCGCTTGTTTCGACTTTTTTCGTCATCGTTTTGATTCCCGTTTTCTTTTTTTTTAGCACCGATATTCAGCAATATGTTGCCTTGAAAAATGCCTCGAAAACAGTCCCGAAAGAGCTCGAAAACAGCCTCGAAATAGCCCGGTGCCGCCGCTAGAAATCACCGCCTGTTGCGGTTTTTTTCTGTGCTATTTTTCCTCTAACTTTTTTATTGTTTTGGACTGTTTTTGCAGTTAGTTTTACTACTGTATTATGCCCAAAAAATTGCTAAAAACTAGTCCCAAAAATGTCCCAAAAAATCACCAAAATCGGTCCCAAACCGTCGCCGGTGGTGGCTATTTTGTTGGTATTTTTTTGGCTGTTTTAGGACCTATTTTGCTGCTGTTTCTAATGGATAAAACTTGTAAAAAATTACTGAAAAAAATAGTACCAAAACTGTGTAAAATCCACCGCAATTTGTGGCTCGAAAAAACCGAAACCACCGCTGGTGCCGCTGGTTATGCTGCCACCTGTTCTTCATTTTCTTAAATATTCAAACATATTTTTAAATATTCTAAATAATATTTTAAAAAAATAAAAAATTTTACATCAAAAACCTATGTTCCGTAGGCTCACATTCGAACTAAAAAACCTTAAACTATCACGATCAACCATCGTGATTAAAAATTAAATAATAATCATCATTCAACCATTCAATCAAACATGAATAAAATAATGATTATAAAATTGGGATCATAACGTCTACAAAACAAAGTTAGTACAATTCTAAATCTACTCAACCCCTCGATTAACCGTAAACAAAATTAAAATGGCTCTGATACCAATTTTTTGAGGTAAACTGCCAAGATCATTAATTTAGAAAAAAAATTTTGAAAAATAAAAATTGAACGGGCAATCGCCGAAACATACTCTAGATAAAAACTTTTTTATATTGAACGATCAAAAATAAAACTCGTGCCACCACAGTTAATTCAGATGAATACATTTTGGTTGATTCTTCAACTACGAACTTTGATTTTTTGAATTGAAACTCAGGTAAGACCTTCTACTGTATTCCTGATGCGATTCCCGAACGTAGTGTAAGGTACGATCATTCGAGAACTGGTATCGGTAGAACCTGGACAACCTTAGTTTTGAAAGACAACTTATGAATTTGGTTCAGCCTACCCGCATATTTATAGGGCTACAGTAGAACCTATGGAGTAATTCTGATATAAGCTTCTAGTGTAACCCAAATACCCATCCAGCGATTTTCGCAAATATGCAAACCTCTGAGCGGTTTTTATAATTATGAAAACCTTAGAGCAGTTTCTGTAATTTTTATAAAATACTAAATTACAGTTCATACCACTAAATAACTATAACAACACTCTTAGCCACAATCGCAAGACCAATTTGCATTAATCTCCTGTTATTAAATACTTAACTCATCTCTCCACATTAAGATTCTTGATACCCGCCAATTTAATTTAATTACTGACAATTTAATTTAATCGGTATCTTTAAAATTCTTTAAATCCTTTCGCTTAACTTATTTGACTGCCGTATAATTAAATCTACCTACAGAGTTTGGCTTAGTCAAAACTTATAAGTTTCCTTAAGGGGGTATCGTCAATCTTGAACAATCGAGACATAAATTTCGTCAATAATTAATATTCATTATATAATTAATATCGTTATCCAACTCATCGGGACTATAGACCCATAAAAGATCACACCCTCTAATAAATCAAAATAACAAATATTAAATATACGTAAATAATAATTATTTCAGAATTAAGAGTATAAGCACTAATAATAACATCGGGGTGCAAATTAATTTATATAGTCAATATAAAATTAATTATCCCAATGTGGTCATGTTCAATACACACAAAGTGTACTAGCACAGAGAGTCAGAACAATAGACGACGCTATTATCTATTCCCCGTAACCAAGACAAGTCTACTAAAACTCGGTGCTACAGTCATACCGATAGTTTGTCTATTTTCATTTAAACTGTGAATAACAAACTTATATTCTGCAAGAACCTATAATCTGGTCTTCTGTGTGCAAACCGTACTCTACACACTAGATTAAATACTGTACAGAATAAATGATATTAATGCATAACATTTAAAGAAATGATATTACATACATTACTCATTAAGATTTTCATAAAATGAAAAAATAAATTTATTAAAATAAAATTAAATACTAAAACCAAATAAAATTCATGATTTTTAGTATACAACCCTGACAGCTATGATGATTGAAATAAGTAAACCATGCCTCACTCTCACTCGTACGAGGGGAGAAAAAGAACAAAAAGAAAATTACATATTTATGAGAAAATACCCAAAACTTGAAAAACTTTTTACCCTAAAATGAAAACATATCATCTCCATGTGCATATATTTCATTCATTCAATTTATCCAAAATATTCACCTTGTACACATAAAAAAAAAGCCCTTTTCAATAAAGGACCTTGTCCTATGCAAGGATATCGCCCCTCAGTTTTGAAAAATTCTTGAGTTTCTATACGTGAAGAGGTTGGATAGTCTCATAAAGTATCTTATGAAAAAAGCTAAGAAAATATCTAATGTCGCCATCAGAATAGTGTGGGGTGTGATTAAATGGTACACAATTGGTTTTTTAATATACCCTAAATGAGGCTAGGAGGTCGGTTGGCTTGTTAGCTTCCTTGACAGTGCCTCATAGTAGCAAGCTACCCAAGATATCAAGTATTGCTAAGAATGGGTTTTCGAAGGGACAAGCAGCTGCATATACGAAGTGAAACCGGTCTAAAGAAAACATTTTAATACCCAAACTCATCTTTTCTTTTCCTTTTTCAAGTTAAGTTCTCGGCGTCACTAATGAACCCGCTAGCTGTAAGTTTTCGTTTTGGGGTGAAAAGTAGATTTGATGAAAATCCAAGCTACTTATGACTGAAAAAGAAGTCGCCACCTGATTTATTTTTAAAATGGTATTGAAAAACCTTAAAATAAAATTCAAGGTCCAAGAGCTAAGTTATGAAAAAGGAACTTATTAGGCACCCTCATTCACTCGACTCAAAGTTGGCCTCTACTTAAAAGAAAAGAAGATTAGTTTGGATATTTAAATATTTTAAACCATCGATCTATTAAATATGCACTTTTTCATTAATCCCATTTAATGTGATGACGAAACAAAAAGAGAGAAAGTAGTAGTACAGATAAGAATATAAGTTCTAAGAATAAACAGATAAAAATGGACGAAGTAACTTAAAACGGAATTCGGGATTGTATAGAGAAGAGGAAGAAGAAGATATTGGAATACAGAACCAGAATCAAGACCTTAACGCTACCGTCATTCTAGTATTTCAAAACATGCGGCTACAGTTTTGGGCCACAATTGAGATTCTTTCCCATAAACATATTTTTTATTTAAAAGGGGTCCATATGGATTGAAATACTTAAACGAACGATAAAATAATTAAAATAAATGTACTTAAAGAAAATATGGTGTGACCAAATAACGATCATAATTGCAAAGTTACGAACGCCACTCGAGCGTGATCATCGTGGGTGCCATGAATAAGAAGATTGGATTACATTCAAAAGATTCACCCTCGAAGCATGCTTTAACTATAAATAGACTCAAAATGGTGACTTCTTAATCCACCAAGTCAAATTTCTCCCTCAACTTCTTACAGAATGTGCTCAAGCGATTAGGGTTTTAGTATTTCAGAGGTTGGGAGGGTTCGAGAATTCTTCTAGCAATTATTTGACTACCTTAAATGATGGCAGAGCCCTCTTTTTATAGAGTGAAGCAACCCCTAGGGTTTCCATCACTTAGGGTTAAAAAAAAGTGTGGCGCAACTGATTTGAACCAGCAGACACTTTCTTTGTCTGGTAATGAATCAGATCCTTGGATTCATGCAGCCACTGGTCAAACCTATGACCGTAGGAACAAAACTTCGATCGTTAACTTGGGAATTTTCGAGAAATGGCCCCAGGTACCAT
>JAUMHN010437569.1:0-11718 GCA_032360265.1 Heliamphora ciliata
ATGTGTTAGCATGCTTATCTGTCTTTTACGTTAGCAATAACATGTTGTATGGATGCTTATCCTGTTATGTTGCTTTCATATAGAGTCATGTCCACGCGGGGAGGACAAGGCCGAGGTGGAGGCCGTGGTCCTGGTTCTAGCCGAAGGGACGTTCCAGTCCCAGATATTGGGGATGCTAATGCACCCTAAGGACCTGCTGACGGAGACCTGTTGCGTGAGATGGTCGGCTCCATCCGGTAACTGGTTGTGGCCTCTAGGGGAGAGAGACCATACCTGAGTCAAGGGCGACGGTCGCGATGCGTGAGTTTCGTCGTCTGGACCCTTCTACCTTTTCTGGGGATCCCAACCCGACGGTGGTCACTGAGTGGCTGGAGCTGGTTACCAGGATCCTTGATACTCTACAGATAGAGGAGAATGATCTTCGGGTTTCATTTGCTTCCTTCCAGCTAAGAGGGAGTGCTTATATGTGGTGGAAGTTCGCCAGGACTACAGTTGGGGGCACCTGGGAGGCATTCACGAAGGTACTTCTGGAGAAATACTTTCCTACGACTTTGAGGGATCACTACAGAGAGGATTTCCTCTTTCTGACACAAGGGACGATGACTGTTGTGGAGTATGAGGCTGAGTTTACTAGCCTATCCAGATTTGCACAGAAGATCGTGCCTACTGATGAGTTCCGTGTGAAGCGGTTCGAGAGGGGTTTGAGGCCCGCTATCCGAGACAGAGTGGTAGCACTCAGGCTGCAGGTTTTTACAGACTTGGTGGAGACTACCATGAAGGTGGAAGATACTCTGAACGAAATGCGTCGGGATAGGGATAGTAGGATTCAGCATGACGGGGGATGTGCACAGTCCCGGGGACGCAGGGACAAGCGTCAGCAGACATCTGGTCCGAGTTCTTATCTAGTGGGGTCTTATCAGCCACAATCTTCTGCATCTACACATCCCGTAGTCTTAACGGGAAGGTCAGATCAGAGGGAGCTTGTTTGTCATAGATGCCAGCGGCCGGGGCATCGTGCGGCAGAGTGTCGGAGTGCAACACCTGTTCAGACTCAGTCACAGTTGCAGGCACCCGGGAGTAGGCCACTAGTCTGTTTTGAGTGTGGGCAGTTTGGACACATCCGGAGGAACTGTCCACGAGGAGGGAGCATTCAGAGCACAACGGGAGCACCAGCTGTTCCATCAGGCCAGGGGAGACAGATGTATTCACAGCCTAGAGCTCAGACGTCCCGTTTTGTAGAGGGAGGAGCTTCAGTATAGTTGGGTCGACAGTCTACAGTTCAGGGCCACAGTGGATCGGCCAGAGCTTATGTTCTTGCAGAGCCCAGTTCATCTAAAGCACTGGTCGGGCCCGATGCTGCTACCACCTCCATGATCAGAGGTACTCTTCTAGTCTTCAGATCATGGGCCAGTGTTATTATCGACACTAGAGCATCACACTCGTTTATATCTTCTGCTTTCGCATCTGCATTGGGGTTGCAAATGGACTAATTGGGTAGTACCTTGAGTGTAGAGACCCCAGTCAGTGGGAGTGTGACGTTGAGTCTTGTCTGTAGATCTTGTGTTTTGGAGGTTGTCGGTCGTTGTTTAGAGTTTGACTTTATCATTCTAGACATGACGACGTTTGATGTCATCCTAGGGATGGATTGGCTGACCACCTATCGTGCGTTTATCGATTACGATCGACGGAGGGTAACGATTTGTACACTGGCAGGAGATTATTTCTGTTTTGTGGGAGACCGGGATGAGGGTTTGATGTCTTTGCCCAGTGATGTGCGGAACCAGGGTAACCTGGGTTTCCTTTTCTCAGCTCTCATGTTGGATGATATAGTTGGGAGTTGAGGAGAGTGACCTCCGGTGGCTTGTGACTACCCAGATGTTTTTCCTGATGATCTGTTTGAGTTGCCACCGAGCCGTGAGATAGAGTTCTCTATTGATCTAGTCCCTGGAGCTGCTCCCATATCTATGCCGTCCTATCGTTTTGCACCCGCTGAGTTGTGTGAACTCAAGGTACAACTACAGGAGTTACTTGACAGGGGGTTTATACTCCCGAGTACTTCCCCGTGGGGAGCTCCTGCTCTTTTTGCAAAGAAGAAGGACAGATTTCTGCGTTTGTGTATCGATTATCAGAAGCTAAATCAGGTGACAGTGAAGAACAAGTATCTGATGCCGAGGATAGATGACTTGTTTGATCAGCTGAAGGGTTTGAGCTGTTTCTCAAAGATTAACTTGAGATTAGGATATCACCAGTTGAGGATCAGGGACGAGGACATAGCGAAGGCCACCTTTAGGACTCGCTATGGTTACTACGAGTTTCTGGTTATGCCATTCGGTCTGACGAACGCACCTGCTACTTTCATGGGTTTGATGAACCGGATCTTCCATCCTTACCTGGACGGTTTTGTAGTGGTGTTTGTGAATGATATACTGATATATTCACCTACTAGAGAGGCACACGAGGATCACTTGCGGATCGTTCTACAGCTTTTGAGAGAACATCGCTTGTACGCGAAGTTCAAGAAGTGCGAGTTCTGGATGTCTGAAGTGAGGTTTCTGGGACACGTAGTGTCGACAGATGGGGTAGCAGTGGATTCGTTAAAGACTGATGCTATGACCGGTTAGGAGCGACCGAAGAGTCTCTTTGAGATACGTAGTTTTCTGGGTTTAGCCGGCTACTATCGGCGGCTTGTGAAGGACTTTGCGAGACTTTTCGCACCGATGACGCGTCTGACGCGGAAGGGAGTTATGTTTGCTTGGAGTGAGTCCTGTGAGTCAGCATTTTAAGAGCTGAAGACGAGGTTGACAAGCGCGCTAGTGTTGATTATCCCAGAGCGAGGCTTGGGGTATACTGTGTACTGCGATGCATCACATGACAGTCTTGGATGTGTTTTTATGCAAGGAGGTAAGCTTGTAGCCTTTGGTTCTCAGCAGTGGAAGATGCATGAGAAGAACTATCCTATACACGACTTGGAGTTGGCAGCCGTGGTCTTTGCCTTGAAGACATGGCGTCACTATCTTTATGGTGAGCATTTCGAGGTATTCTTCGATCACAAGAGTTTGAAATACTTATTTTCGTAGAAGGACCTGAACTTGTGCCAGCGACGATAGATGGAGTTGTTAGAGGACTATACTTTGACTTGTAGTATCATCCAGGGAAGGCCAATGTTGTGGCTGATGCTCTCAGTAGGAGATCTCATGAGTCGTTAGCTTCTGTGGCTATACACGAGTGGGACATGCTTGGAGAGATTGGGGAGTTTGATCTTTGCATTAGGGAGACAGCGACGGGTGCTACTTTATTCTCTGTAGCTTCACGACCTGCTTTGATAGCATGTGTGCTAGAGGTCCAGCAGACGGACTAGGAGGCTTAGATGATACAGGATCGTGTTGTTAGCGGAGAGGATATCGTGGGATGGATTGTAGGTTCTAATTAGAGTCTGAGGTTGGCTGGGAGGTTGTTTGTGCCACAGTCATGCCGAGCTGATCTTTTACGGGAGTGTCATCATTCTCGTCTTGCCGTGAATCCTTGAGGCACGAAGATGTATCACGACCTACGTCATCAGTTCTGTTGGACATGAATGAAAAGAGATGTGATCCAGTTTGTTTCTCGGTGTCTTACATGTCAGAAGGTGAAGGCGAAACATAAAAGACCGGTAGGATTGCTACAGTCATTGCCTATATCAGAGTGGAAGTGGGAGCATGTCACGATGGACTTTGTGTTAGGACTTTCTCGGTTACCTAGGGGACACGACGCCGTATAGGTTGTGGTTGATAGGTTGACGAAGTCTGCACACATTCTCCCCATCCGAGTGAGGGATTCGATGGATTGATTGAGTCGCTTGTATGTCAGAGAGATAGTCCGATTGCATGGTGTGCCAGTATCTATTGTTTCTGACAGGGACCTGCGCTTTACTTCGCGCTTTTGGTAGAGTCTGCAGGAGGCCTTGGGGACGAACTTGATGTTCAGTACTGCTTTTCACCCCCAGGCGGATGGCCAGTAAGAGAGGACTATACAGATTTTGGAGGATATGCTGAGGGCTTGTGTCTTTAATTTCAGAGGTTCTTGGGAGGATCATCTATCTTCGGTAGAGTTTACATATAACAACAGCTATCAGTCCAGTATTGGGATGGCACCGTATGAGGCTTTATATGGTAGACCGTGTAGGTCACCCGTGTGTTGGACAGATGTGGGAGATACCACAGTCTTGGGACCCGACATGATACGGGAGACAACAAAGAAGGTTACAGTGATTCACCATCGCCTTGCGACAGCACAGAGCCGTCAAAAGAGTTATGCAGATTAGAGGAGGTGACCTTTGGAGTTTGCAGTGGGAGATCACGTGTTCCTGAAGGTCTCACCACGTAGAGGTTTGATGAGATTTGGTCGTAATGGGAAGCTATCACCGAGCTTCATTGGATCATTTGAGATCCTCGACAGGATTGATGAGGTTGCTTATCGTCTAGCCTTGCCACCTCAGTTAGCTTATGTGCACAACGTGTTCCATGTTTCTATGCTTCAGATGTATGAGCCTGATCCTTCACATGTGTTAAATTGAGCTGAGTTGCAGGTTGATGAGGATGCCATCTATGAGGAGCGTCCAGTGAGGATTCTTGATACAAAGGAGCATGTGTTGCGGGGCAGAACAATTGCTTATGTCAAGGTCTTATGGTTTCATCACGGGGTTGAGGAAGCCACATGGGAGCTCGAGTCTGGAATGCGTGCTAGATACCCAGACCTGTTTACCTCATGACCTTGTTACAAATTTCGGGGGAAAAATTCCTTAAGGGGGGAGAGTTGTGAGACCCTGACCCTGACCCTTATCTTTTAGGTTATTTATCTATTTGATGTGTTTCATTCAGTATATGAATAGCATCGATGCATGGTTTATGCTTTACAGTTGTAGAACAGCATGTGTAGATGTGTTTTACGCTTTCTCAGACCTTGTTTAGGTTGGTTGGGTTGGTTTTTGGGCTGAGAAACCACAACAGATTCCAGTACGCTTCTGGTCTTGAGTTCGGTCGGCTGGAGGGGTTAGTTCGGTTGACTAAACCCATTTTTTTGAGTTTAGTCAACTAAACTAAGGGGTTCGGTCGACTGAATAGAAGGAATTTTCCATGCTTATAAATATCCCAGGGGCTGAGATATTTTGATATTCTCTTTCTTCCAGGCTAAGAAACCCCTTTTTTCTGCCTTTTCTCTAGTTTTGAGGGTCCGGGGCTTGGTTTTGTGTTTGATCCTTTGTGGATCTTTGCTATCGGGGCCGAGGGCTTTGCATCCATTCGGTCGGATTCTCTTTCTGACACCGTTTAGTTTTGAGACGTCGTGTTCTTGACTCTCCGAGGTAGGATTCTAGACCCTACTGCTGTATAAGGGTTATATATGTGATTATATGTGTTTTTACCGGGTAGAAAATACATCAAAAGTAATTTTCATGTGTAATCGTGGTTTTTGGGTAAAAGTGGATTTTTATGCCTTTTCTTGGTTGTATACATGTTTCGGGTATGTGGTATCTGCAGTTTTTAAAAGGAGGTTTGAAAACGAGGTGTTTTGAGAAAATAGTGAAAAACGTCTTTTTGGAGGTTTGGAGCTAACCTGCGGGGTTGAGTCTCATCCTTCAAACATTTTGTTGGAAATGGTTTTAGATCTCCATTTTGATGGATTGGATCTCTTTTTATACATGTGGTGTATAAACTATTTTGTGGGTATTCGTAATTGGGCTACGGTAGATTTTAAAATATTTCCATAAATGTACCGTGACAGTATGTGGTTTTGAGTTGGGTTTCTATTGCTCTTTGGTGGAAGTCCAAAAATGTGCACAGAGTGGGTTCACTACGGTCCCTCGGGTTAATCCCCGTAAACATGGTTTGGTTATGCTCCGTCCATCGGTCGTGGCAATCCGTAAAAAAGCAAATGCGTGGTTTGGGCGCTTTCCCATCGATCATGGGAATCCGTAAAGAAGTCGGTAGCCTCCGTGAATGCCGTTGTTGTTATAACTCCGTATAGAACTTGTCATTACCTAGCAGGCCTTAAGTAGTTCAGGACTAGGATAATGGGCAGGAGTCTAAAATTGTTATCTTTGTCTGTACGGCAGAGTCGGTACATAGGATTTCATTTACATCTTTTCTCCTCGGCTGTTTGACCTGAGTGGAGCATACTATTTATTTACAGCTTTTCCTTAACTGTGGCATGATATCTGTTAGGATGATATGCATAGTTTGAATGATGGAAAACATGGAATTTTATGAGATAAAACCTTTTTGAGACTCGTGGTAGTCTGATGCAAACTTGTGATTTTAGAAGAAAAACCTTTTTGGCTCCTGTAGTTGAGCTCGTGTGTGTATAATTGTATAGCCTGCTTTACAGTTATATTGTCTATGTTCTATTGGGCTTCGACTCACGGTGTAAAATTTTTGCTGTAAAACCTGTTCAAGTGAGTATGAGGAGTTGACCTAGTTGCAGAGGTAATGGAAGACTTGCTGTACTTTTTCCTATTTTTATACATGTACTTTTACATGTAATGCCAGTGATGGCTGATTTTGTACGCCTTTGGGCGATATGCTTATTCATGTATGAGATGCATGTTTTCAGTTTATGAGAGTTGAACTATGAGGATTTTTATCCAAATGATGTATATTTTTGAATTGAGGGTTTTCCAACTGTAAATCTTATTTTCTCAAACTTTATTTTGGGTAGGCTTTCACATGACCCTGGTGTTTGGGGCGTGACATCTCTCTTCTCTCCGTCTCTCTCTTCTCTCTGTAATCTCCGTCTGCTCTCTGCCCTCTCTCTCTCCCTCTGCTCTCTCTCTCTCTCTCTCTCTCTCTTCGTCCCTCTTTCTCTGCTCTCTACCATCTCTCTCTCTGCTCTCTTGCTCTCTCTCCTCTCTCCACTCTCTATCTCTCTCTCCGTCCCTCTTTCACTACGTGCAGTAGTGGCGTGCAGCGGTGACGTGCGGCGGTCTGTGCCGTCTCTCTCTCTCTCTCTACCATCTCTCTCTTTCTCTGCTCTCTTTTATATATATATATTACAGAGATGGTTTTGGGGTGGTGGTTTTGGTTTTGGGGGGTTGTTTTGGTTTTGGGATAGATTTTTGGAGTGGTTTTGGTACTTTCTGTTAAATAGTTAACGAAAATTTAACGGTTAGATTAATTTGATACAAAAATTAAACTCGATAGGAGATTAATGACATTTTAGAAATCACAAAGAATGTGGTTGATTTTTGGTAAACTTAAGGGGAGGTCAGTGTAATTTACGCTTTTTATTTTTATTTTTTATCTTTGTTTAGTATTTGGTTAAATATTTTTGTCTCCATTAAAAGAATCAAAATGTAAAATAATAATAAAAAGATAAAATATTTTTTTATAAATGAAAATAATTTAAGAAAATTTGACATAATATTTTATTTTAACTCTTTTTTTATTTTTCATTTTTTGATTAATATTTTTACATTTTTTTATTCCTCTCAATTAGAGAATTCAAAATATTAAAAACAAATTATTTGGAAAATTAAATAAAAGTACAACAAAAATAAATAAAAAAACATAAACTAAGTACGCCTATGTTGGACTAAAAAGCCTAGTTGCTTTTTTCAGAGCTTTTTTTGTTTTTTTGAATTTTTTTTAATATTTTACTTTAACTTTTTTACTTTTCTAGTTCCTTATGATGAAAATATTCTAAAAAGTATGCTCGTTATGGTTATATTTGAAAAAAATTCACTAAAGATAAAAAAATTAGAAGTTGGCTTTTTTCGTCTTATATGAAGTTTTTTGATTTTGATAAAAAAGTTTTACTTTTCTGTTTTTTCGTGATAAAAGGAATCTAAAAAATAAATTTATTTGAATTAATGCTGAAATTGTTTTTACTAAAAAAACAAAAAAATCTTAACAAAAAAAGTAGTTCAAACACAAACTAAATATGACATTATCACAAATCAAATAGTCGAAATACATTAACAAATATCTGTAATATTTCAAATAAATTGAATTTAATATAACTAAATCTCTTATATAAAGAAAATATAATGATTAAGGTTAAGAGGAGGAGAATTAGACTTGTTTCCTTTTCATGAATTTATGCCAATCATGTTGTAATCATAACCAATCTATTACTAATTTCCATGCCGTTATCTAATATGTGTTGTGAAAACTAAACAAATATTCATATGCGCGTGTTGTAATCTAGATGGCACAATTAGAACTAATTGAATTAGTTCAACCTTAATGATCCTAAACATAACAATGAACCGAACTCCCAGTTGCCGAACTCACTGGATGCTGGATGTAACGTTCCCGACTCCTGTAAGACGAGGAACGCCGTGAGTGTTTTCTGACGTGATTTGACCGGAAAGCACTCCGACGTTCAAGTTAAATTTCTCTCTAAAAGGCTTCTAATCAAGAACTTGGTTGGAATTATGTACTTGGGGTATGGAGCGCCTCTCTTTATATAGGGGTTGAAACTAGGGAGGAGGTTGAGTCCTCTTGGGATTCTGCCTCTTATCCTTTATCCTTGAGTTATCAAGGATTCTGCCTTATCGTTTGGCAATCCTGTTTGCCTTAGGAAGCTTTTACTTTATCTCTCAAACTGTCGTGGTGGGATTGAAATTTCCCTGAGTTATCCCTTAGCCCAGGGCTTATTAAATCAAATTGGCTGCATTGTGGGTTGTCCCTTTCTGGGGTGGGCTGGATTGATGGTGGGCCAGCCCTTCAAGGAAATCTTAGACCTGTTTGCTTTAGGCTGGGCTCCACTCCTATGATTTTATCTACCCTCAACTACCCCCATCTCTGGTCTTCTCTTCGCCGAGGAGCCTTAGTGGAGAATCAGAGCTTTTTGTATGCCATTTGTTTGGTGGGGAGCTTCTCTTGAACTGTGTTTATTCGGCGAACACGTCCTCTTGGGCACCGTTTGTTCGAAACTTGTATTCGGACTTGTGTTTCTTTGGCATGATAGTTAGCATGTGTCCAATTGCTACTCGGTGTTCGATGGTCGGATGTTGTTCCGAAGATCCCATCCTTTGCCATCCAATGATGACCTGGCGTGTTGCCATTGGCACGCGGGGGGGTGGGGGACAGATGTTACCTTGGTAACCCAAAATGTCATTTCAAATGTACGGCGCATTTACTGCGCCTGTCATTTGAAACGATGGGTATAAAAACCCATTTCAAATTTCTTTTTGCTTTTTTCCACCGTCATTCTTGTTAGGATTAGTATACTAAAAATCATATTTTTAATATTTAATTTTATTTTAATAAAATTAATTTGTATTTTATGATAATCTTTATGAGTAATGTATATATATCATTCTTTAAATGTTATGCATGGATGTCCTTTATTCTGTACAGTATTTAATCTGGTGTGTAGAGTACGACTTGCACACAAAAAATCAGATTTTAGGTTCTTATAGAATATAGGTTTTATATTCACGGTTTAGATGAAAATGAACATACTATCAGTACGACTGTAACATAGAGTTTTAGTAGACTTGTCTTGGTTACGGGAAACTGATAATAGAGTCGTCTATTGTTCTGACTCTCTGTACTAGTACACTTTGTGTGTATTGAACGGGACACATTGGGATAATTAATTTTATAGTGACTATATAAATTAATTCACACCTCAAGATTATTATGAATAGCGCTTATACTCTTAATCCTGAAATAATTATTGATTTGCGTATATTTAATATTCGTGATTTTGATTCATTAGAGGGTGTAATTTTATATAGGTCTATATTCCCGGTGAGTTGGATAGCGGTATTATTTATATGGTGAATATTAATTATTGACTGAATTCACATTCCGAAAGATTAGGATTAAAGATACCCCCTCAAGAAAGCTTATAAGTTTTGCCTGACCAAATCTTGTAGGTGGATTTGATTATTCGACGGTCAAATAAATTAAACGGAAGGGCTTAAAAAATTTTAAGATGTCGATTAAATTAAATTGTCAGTAATTAAATTTAATTTACAGGTATCAACAATCTTAACGTTGGGAGAAATGATAAGTATTTAATAACAGGAGCTCAATACAAGAAGGTCTTGAGATTACGGGTCAGAGTGAAATTATAATTTTTTAGTAGTGTGAACTGTAATTCAGTATATTATCAAAATTGTAGAAATCACTGCTAGTTTTTCATAATTACAAATACCGCTATGAGGTTTGCTTAATTTTAAAAACCGCTAATAGGGCACACCGCTAGTTCTTTAGTGGTGTGAACTGTAATTCTGTGTTATTGGAAGTTTTACTCATTATTACTCCATAGGGCTCTGTTGTAGCTCTATAAATATGCGGGTAGGCTGAACTAGTTTTATAACTTGTCTTCAACTCGGAATCAAAATGTAGTTGAAGATTTGACCGGTAAAAATATATTCTTCTAAATGAACTTTGGTTGCACAGATTTTATTTTAATCGTTCGACGTCAAAAGTTTTATCTGGAGCCCGTTTCGGCGTTTGCTCGTCCAGTTAATTTTTTTTACCGAAAATTGTTTGCAAAAATAATGATCTTGACAGTTTTGCCTCCAATAATTGGTATAAGAGCCATTTTATTTTTTGTTTATAGTTATCAGGGCAAGGAAGTTTTAGAAATGTTCTAATTTTATTTTGCAGGCGTTCTAAATCCCAGTTTTATGATCGTCATTTAATTCACATTTGATTGAATGGTTTATATAATGATTATTTAATTTTTTAATCACGGGGTTGACTATGATAGATAAAGCTTTTTTTAGAATCGATTGTGAGCCTTTGGGATATAGGTATCGATGTAATAGCTAGTTATTTGTTTTTAAATATCTATTTAAATTATTTAAGAACATATTGAATATCCAAAAATACGAAGAACAAACGGCGGCACCGGCGGTGATTTCAGGCCACGGATCATGGTGATTTTTTCATGATTTTTTGACTTATTTTTCAGCAGCTTTTTCTAAATATTTTAGGTTTAAAACCTATATTAAAAATTTTCCCAAAAGCACAAAAAAACTATATAAAAAAATAGCTCGTCAACGACATTACCGGCGGCAGTTTGGGGCCATTTTTCGTGAGTTTTTTCGATGTTTTCGAGACTGTTTTTGAATAATTCTTTTTTGCATAAAAAAGTAGTAAAATATCACTAGAAAAATAGTCCAAAAAGTGAAAAAAATTAGGCCAAACAGTGCAAAAAAATCCAAGCAGCGGCGGCAACAGCAGCCTTTGGGGCTAGTTTTTGGGATTTTTTCAGACTGTTTTTGAGGCGTTTTTCAAAGCAACGGATGACTGGATATTTGAACTATTTTTTCAGAAAAAAATGGAAGCCAAAACATCTCCAGAAAAAGCCCAAACAATGGGCAAAACAGGGCGGCGACAGTTTTCAGGCTATTTTTTTAGCTATTTTTCGAGCAGTTTTCGAGTTGATTTTTTGGCAAAAAAAATATTACTTTTCAAGAACAATCTTGCGATGTAAAAAGCGTAAAAAACGGAGTACGAACGAGACGGCAAAAGCCGCCTGAAGCGGCTGGAGCTACGGCACCGGTGGCAGTGGTTGATGGCCGGCGGTGGTTCGGTTATCCTAGGGTTGTTTTTGATCATTTTATGATATGTTTGATACTGATATATGATATACTTGTATATCACACAGTATCAGGGAATCCTGGAATCAGAGACGAATATGAATTATTACAATTTATTCTCTACAGAAGACTGAAACGCTCCAGCGTTTTATTTTGATCATAAAATCGGGATATATGCATAT
>JAUMHN010437578.1:0-11715 GCA_032360265.1 Heliamphora ciliata
TGAAGTAGAATGCTAGGAAAGAAAATAAAAGCTAAGAATTAAAATGGAGTATTAAATTAATGGTACAAGAAAAATGAATAAAATAAGATGAAATGTTAGTAAAAAGGAGCTTAAACTAATTAAAAGAAAATGAAAGTAAATGATGCTTGAACATTAATTTAACATAAAAAAAAATAAAAGAATTTAAATGGATGTAATATTGATAATTACAACCATTTTTATGTAAGTGCTTTATATTATAACAATGACGACATTATTTAGTCGTATTGTTAATTGATGTTAGCACTAATTAATAAATTAATTAAAGAAAAAGATAATGTGTTTAGTATAAAAGTGTAAACTAAGGAATTAAATCAACCAAATTAAATGAGCAACGTAAATGATGACAAGATTAATTATGTAAACAAAATGAATACATGAATTGAAATTAGATATAACCCGATCACCCAAAAAGAGAGAGAATAGGGTTAGAAAGACCGAGAATCTAAGCAAGGTACCTAGATAGCGGAATCCTCAAATCGGGGATTGTGCTTCAATGGGCCAATACTCGGGTGGTGACCCAAGTAATGTAGGCTTTAATGTAGGTATTGGAGGTTCGGGACTCGGTATCATGTCAGGATTTCGGCGTCGGGGCTCGGAATCGCTCGGTATATCGGCAGATTCTCTCTCACTCAAAATTCGTACTGAAAACGTACGCTGGGGTACGGTATTTATAGAATTCTTCAACCAATGCGGTGTTGCCACGTTTTGGGACACGTCAGGCCATTTGGAGTTGGCTGTCGCCACAACGCAAGTTGGCGGTCGCCATGTTTTTGGAAGGTTCCACAAAGTTCTATGGCGGTCGCCACAATGGAAGATGGCGGTCGCCATGATGAAAAGTGGCGGTCGCCACTTTTGGCTAGGGTTTCCACAAAGTTTTATGACGGGCGCCACAATGCAAGTTGGCGGTCGCATTACTTGGGCAACAAGTTTCGATGGTTTGACAAAATTTCACTGGTTTGAAGGTTTCGGGTTCAAATACCGAGCTTGGATCACTTCCCGAGGATCGTACGGAGGCACTAATCCACTTGTTTTCATAATCGGATTCGCCTAAAATTAGGCGGGGTCAAATTGGAGTGTCTACAATAGGTCAATCACAATTTAAGTTTAAATCCCTAAATGTTGAATGTGATTTATTTAAGTCTTCTTTTCCTCCTTTGTAACTAAACATTCTATGTGATTGGAATTTCGATTTTTGTATGAGGATGTGTTTTTAATGCTCTTTCATTTTTTCCCACATAGTTGGATAGTATTTCTTTAGATATCTCCCATTGATTGTTCTTTTATGTAGCTCACCACTGAGAGATTCTAAATGATATCCCCTCTTGATAATATTTTTACTATTCGAAAGGGGCCTTCCCAATTTGGTGACCATTTACCAAATTTAGGATCCTTTAATCCCAATGGCAATATTGTTTTCCAAACCAAGTCACCTTCTGCAAAACTCCTATTTCTTACTTTTTTTTGTTAAAAGCCCTTTCGATCTTTTTCTTTTGGGCTTAGATATTAGTAAGAGCTTGTAATTTATGTTCTCCGAGATCCTCAGACTCTATAACCATTGCCTCATAAAACGGATCATTGGGCAAATGATCATAATAGGCTACTTTTTGTGACTGAACAATCACTTCCATAGGTAATACAGTTGCATGAACATATACTAAATCAAATAGGGTAGTCTGTGTGTTATCCCTTTTTGAAGTTTGATAAACCCATAACACTTCAGACCATAGCTCATGCCACTTTCGAGGATTATTCTCAATGATCTTCGATAGAGTTATTTTTATGATTTTATTAGTGGCTTTAGCTTACCTATTTGCTTCATGAGCATAATATGGTATTGAGTTTATCATTTGAATCCCATACTCTTGGGCAAATTCTATGATTTCACTCCCATTAAAAACTTCCCTCTGGTCCACAGTTTTTGATTGTGGTAATCTAAATCGATGGACTACATGTTCTTTTATAAACTGTATGACAGTCCTTCGCATTATATTTTTATAGGAATTAGTTAAGCCCGTTTGGTAAAATAATTTGTGGCCACTAAAATAAAATCATATTGTTGTGAGGATGGTGCGTGGATCTGCCCTATCAAGTCCATTGTCCATCCTCTAAATAGCCAAGGTTTTACAATCAAATGTAATTGTAGGCTGGGACTCTTTGAATAGGTCTATACTTTTAGCATTCTTGACATCCTTTAGTATATGATATACATTCTTTTCTGATAGATGGCTAATAATATCCATATCTTCTAATTAACCATCGTACTGTTTCTCCTGCTTGATGGGCTCTACAAATTCTTTCTTGTACTTCAGCCATTACTTTCATGGTTTCGAGTTGACTATTACATAAAAGTAATAGCCCATTTGAAGCCCTTCGAAATAAATCATCTTCAATAAGTATGTAATTCACTGATTTGAACTTTATGGTTCTATCAACAATGATTGAAGGGTCTTACAAAAATTTCTTTATTTCAATTCTCCAATCATTTTTCACTAGTTCATTACAAAAGATCTCCATAAGGGTTATCTTGTTTTCCAATGATCATTCTCTTTTCTGTATTTTTATCAATCTTTCATCCTCTTCGTTTGGGATATTAACTCTAGAAGCTAATTTTTGCCATTTCATTTGCATCATTATTTTTTAATCTAATTACATGTTCAAACTGAACCTTTTTAAAATTCATTAATAGCTCATTCACCTTATTCAAATATTCATTCAAAATGTCATTATGATATTGATAATTACCAGTCACTTATCAAATAACCAACTACGAATCTCCGCTAACTGTTAAATGAGTTATCTTAAATTCTAGAGCTATCTTGAGTCCTATCACTAAGGCCTCATACTTTGCTTCGTAATTTGAAAGGTCTTGTCCCTCATTCAATTGAAAAGCAAATTGATACATCTTTTCATTAAGGGCAACAAGAACTACACCTGCTTCTACTCCTTGATCAATTTTTGACCCATCAAACATGAGCTTCCAGTTTTGAATTGTTAAGAAATTTAACTCACATAAGTCATCTTCTGTTTTTCCTAACGATATTTTTGGATGATCTGCTAAAAAATCAGATAATGTCTGTTCTTTAATAGCCTTTTGAAGCACATATACAAAATTATACTATATTAAGGACAGGACCCCATTTCCCTTGTCTTCCTCTTAAGATAAGTTTAGCTAACATATGTTTAATGATGTTAGTTTGTGCAATGATATGTACCGTCGAAGGTAATAAATAATACCTTAATTTCATTATAGAGAAATACAAAGCTAAACATAACTTTTCAATAGAAGTATATTTAACTTCAACATCATTTAACCTTCTACTTAGGTAATAGATTGCTTGTTCAAGACCTTATTCATTATTTTGTACTAACAAACGCCCTATCGACTGGTCATTAGCAGAAATATATAATTTTAGATACTTACCTAGAATAGGAGGCATCAAAACAGGAGGTTTAGTTAAATATACTTTCAACCTTTCGAAAGCTTTTTGATGCACTTTTTCTCATTTGAATTCAACTCCCTCTTTCAACTTGAGTAATGGAGAGAATGCTGTCATTTTTCCTGCTAGGTTTGCTATAAATCTCCTCAGAAAATTTATCTGCTCTAGAAAACGCTGGAGTTCCTTTTTTTGTCAATGGGGACTTGGCTTCCATAATAGCCTTAGTTTTGTTTTAATTGACTTCTATCCCTCTTTTATGTACCAAAAATTCTAAAAGGTTGTCTGCTGATATTCCAAAGGCGCATTTTGTTGGGTTCATTTTAAGTTAATGATATCTTATTCTTTCGAATGTCTTTTGAAGATATCCTAAATGCTCTTCTTGTTGATCAGATTTAATCGCAATATCATCTATGTATACCTCCATTATCTTTCCTATAAAGTCATAGAATATGGTATTTATTGCTCATTGATATGTTGTCCCAACATTTTTTAGTCCAAAAGGCATAACAACCCACTCATATGTGCCTAGGGCACCTAGACATCTAAACGCTATCTTACGAGTTTCTTGTGGAGGGATGAAAATTTGATTATATCCTGAATGCCCATCCATAAACGATAGAATTTCATTATTGGCTGCGGAATCGACAAATAAGTCAACTACTGGCATAAGATATTCATCCTTAAGGCTTGCTGTGTTAAGATTTCTATAATCTATGCAAACCCTTAATTTTCTATTCTTCTTCATTACTGGTACTACATTAGACATCCATTCAACATATCTGATTGTTCGAATAAATTTAGCTTTCAAAAGCCTTTCGATTTTTCTTTAATTAGAAAAACGATTGCATTATTCATCCTCTGAAGTGGCTGCTTATGAAGTAAGAAATTGGGCATGATAGGCAATCTATGTTCTACTAAATTCCTATTTAAACTTAGCATCTCCTCATAACTCAATGCAAAGCAATCTTTAAATTCATTAAGAAGACTTACAAGTGTACTTTTTATTACATGATTCATATTAGAACTTACAAAGATAAGATTGAGATTTTTACTAGATCGAAAATTGACCTCTTCTAACTTATCCTGCACTTTTATATTTACATCATCTAATTTAATAGGTGCAGCAGTAAGTTCTTTCATTGTTGAGCTTGCATAGTATTTTGAATCATCTTTAGCTACACATTATGTCCAATTGCATGAACAGCTCTCCTCCAATTTGATTTCAAGAAAGAACATATAAAGTCTTTCAAAAGTAGACTTTACTGACTTCTCTTCTTTCGTTAACTTGCCCTACTTTGACATCAAATTTTTAATATTTTACTAGATATCAGTGCTTTCAAACTTTCTTGCAGGCTTCTTTATGATATTAGGCCTTGAAAATCCTTGACTTACCTCCTTGAATCTTTCTTTAATTATTTGTCAAATTTGTTCTCCTGACAAATTTGAATTACTTACTGTTTCGACGGCCATCGAATCCCTTTCAGCTTCGTATAATGGAGCCTCAACATTGTGTGCATCAGCTTTAATGGGTTTTGATCAACCCAACATAGCTCAAATTTTTTTTACCCAGCGTCATCTTCTTGCGTCAAGAAGATCAAATCCTAGTGCAGGGATGATGGAACACATCCGTTCGAATGTATCTAATCTCGACCTAAGAGCATGTTATAATTAGATGATGAATCAACCACAAAAATGTAGTAACCATTTTTCTTTTCCTAATGTTTAATGACAATGCTAAAACACCATGCGTAGATGAAGTTCCTCCAGCAAAATTGCTTACTGTGACTTCGGTTGCAATTAAATCCTCCACTCTTTTCTCTAGAAATTTCAACATTCTTGATGGCAGTATGTTAACCACTGCTCCATTGTCTATGATAACCTTATCAACCACTTTTTCGTTGACTGGTGCCGTTACGTATAAAAGCCTTAGATGCCTTACCAAAGCTGTCTCAGGAGTTTGCATCACCACTTATGACTCTCCTATTATAGCACCTTCGCACGAACTGCAAACAGTCTGTCTCCATTGTTATCCAAAAATATTCTTGTCGTAGCATCTTCTTGGCTAACATGTTTCCACTCATGTGAGGCCCACATACTCCTGCATGTATCTCTTTCATCAGCTCCTGCCCTTCTTCACTGTTGACACAAAATTGTTGACTCTAGAATGCTCTTGTTTGTACAATCTTCTCCCGCAAATAACAAACTGTGTAGATAATTTTCGTATTGCTCTTTTGTCCTTTTTGCTGGCAAATTTGGGATATTCTCATTTTTCCACGAAGTTCTGAATGTTAGAATATCACAGAAGTTTGTGGGTGCTTTCCGTGATTGCAGCTGTCATCTCGTACGCCGGCTTTCTCTTTTGTTCGATTATTAATGGCCTTATTCTAACCCCGGGTGGTATATCAATCATTGATACCAGAGTATCCAATGCATCAACAAACTTGTTTTGCAGTCTCAACACATGAATGGAAATTACTCATTCAAAGTATAGTATCATTTTTCCCAGCCCTTGATGGTAGAGAATCAATGTTAAGTCCTTAATCTTCTATTCTCTTCTTACCTATGAGACCACCAACGCAGAGTCCCCGATGACTTCCATCTTCTTTGCCCCTAGTTATAAGGCGGTCTTTAACCCGGCTAAGCATGCTTCATACTCAGCTTGATTGTTGATGGCTTCAAAATTGAGCTTCAGAGACAAGGAAATGTGCGATTCGTTAGGATTGACAAGAAGAACTCTTATTCCATAGCCATACTGATTTGATGCACCATTAAAATATAGAGTCCACTTGTCATCTCCAACTCCCATCAGCTATTTATCAGGAAACTAGAATTCTGTGTCTCCATTTCCTTCGACTGGTTGGTCGGCTAGAAACTCTGCTACCGCTCTACCTTTGACTGATTTTCAGGAGACATACTTGAGGTCAAACTCTGATAATAATAGTAACCAATGTGCCAATCGTCCTATCAATGATGGCTTTTCAAACAAGTATTTTAATAAGTCCATTTGAAAAATTATATTCACTGTGAAAGACGACATGTAATGCCTCGATTTTTGAAAAGCCCAAATCAAAGCCCAACATGTCTTCTCTAGTGGCGTTTATTGTGTCTCTGACCCTGTCATCTTCTTGCTCAAGTAGTAGACCACTTTTTTAATCCCGATTATTCCTTCTTATGCCAGTTTACATTCCATAGTTGAATCAGTCACAGACAAATAGAGGATTAGTGGCCTATCAGGTTTGGGAGGAGCCAAAATAGGTGAATTTTACAAGTACTGACGAAAGGCTTCAAATGCGTCTTGGCATTTCTAATCCCATTCAAATTTAATCCCTTTCTTTGACAGATGGAAGAGTGGCTCACAGGTAGTTGTCAGCTTGGCTATGAATCGACTGATGAACTGTATCTTATCCAGAAAATCCCTGACTTCTCATTCGATCTTTGGAGGAGGCATTTCTAAGATTATCTTGATCTTTGAAGGGTCGACTTCAATACCTCGTTGAGTAATCATGAATCCAAGCATCTTGCCAGCAGTGACTTCGAAGGCACACTTCTGTGAGTTGAGCCGCATCTTGTATTTTTAAATCATTTCAAAGAACTTCTGCAATACTACGATGTGGTCATATCCCAATCCTTGGACTTTACTATTATATCATCCACGTACACTTCAACCTCCTTATGAATCATATCATGCAATAAAGTAGTGGCAGCCCTCTAATAGGTTGCCCCTGCATTTTTCAAACCAAATGGCATTACACGATAACAATAAGTGCCTCGGGGTGTAATGAACGTCGTCTTTTCTTTGTCTTTGGGGTCCATTAGAATCTAGTTATACCCAGATAAATCGTCCATGAATGACAATAAGGCATGCCCTGCCATACTATCTGTCAAGACATCAATGGCTTTGTTAAGATCTCGAAAATCCACGCAGACCCAAATGCGTCCATCTTTCTTCAAAACTGGAATAATATGAGCTACCCATTTTGGATATTGGATTACCATCAGGAACCCAACGTTGATTTACTTGGTGATTTCTTCTTTGATCTTCAAAGCCCATTTTTACCGTATTCGTCTCGTAAGACCATGCAAATACGTCTTTGAATTCTTTTAATAAAATTATTAATTACTCACGTTCAACTAAAGATAAAAAAGAACCAATTTATACAATTTGTGAATTGATTTCATTACCCAGATTTATTGACAAATTTTTCTTTAATTATTGGTTGAACGCGCATTTCTTCTTCTTTTTTTATGAAAAATTTTATTTCTTCAAGGATATCCCCGTCGAATTCAAAATCATCAGAAAGCGTATGAAATAAATCAAACAAAACAGAATAACCAAAAATCTCATTTATTTCATCAAAGAGAAAAGGGACTACAAGATCAAAAACAAAAGTAGAGGGAGTTGCACAGACAGATGTGCTCTCAGACTCACAGAACTCCAACTCAGACTCGGGACATGCAATATACAAATTACAAGACTGTACGGACCAGTTTTTCACATCCTTTGCAGCTGCCTCTACAATGAGCTTGGTGTTATCAACTGGCGTGCTGCAACCCAACATTAGACAGTCTTGATCGGTTATGTGTATCTGAGCCATCTTCTCTCTGAATAATGCTCCTAGGTCAATGCCGTCTAGCATATCTATCTAATCCTCTTCTTAAACTTTCTCTTCTTTTTCTATTACCCCCTCTTTCTTTGTATCTGACAATTTGTGGTTGAAGAAGATTTCCAATCGTGGTAGCTTCTAATTAGTTTCTTCGTCAATCCACAGCTCTGGGAAACCACAGTATGGAAAGTCTTCTCCTTCCTTAACAAAGTAGCTATTGAGCGTTCCTGAGTATTTAGTCTTCTGCCCCTTCCGTCCCCCTTTTGGCCTTTTCAAATCTTCTTTCATCAGCTCGTTCCCAAGACCAAAGCGTTGCAAAGCTGGCAATACCTGAATGGGTTCTGGAATTCCTTGTTGCTTACGTCCCAGCCCCATGCCAGGAAAGTAGGGCATATGCTTCATCATTATGACTGCTTGAGGGTTGATGTAGTTCTCTTTTTCTTTTAGCAACATTTTCACAGTTGAAGCCTTGTCATAGCGAAAACCACTCAAAAACACGTCTCCTTCTCCGTGTTAAACCTCCAGTAGAGTGGAGCCATCTTTTCTTGGGGCTTGAATACTATCTTCCCCGTAAATTGTCAGCACTGCCCCATCTTTGATCATTTTTAGCTTCTGGTGGAGAGTAAAAGGTACAGCTTGGATATTTGGGTCATGGAGCTATAACCTTCCCAGCAACAAGTTAAAAGACGCCGATACGTCCAGCACATGAAACTCGACAGAAGTCTCTAATGGTCCCACAGATACTGCAAATGATACCAACCCAAGCACATCCCTTCTTTTGTTATCATATACTCGAATTCCTTGATTGTTGGGTGTAAAATGATCTGGCTTCAACTCTAAGCAGACAGTTGTTCTGAGTGGGCAAACATTCAATGTAGACCCATTGTCAATAAGAGTCACTGAAATCTATTTCTCCAAGAATTTAACAGTGATGTACAGCGACTAGTTATGGCTCCTCCCTTCTACTGGTAAATCCTTATTAGATAAGGAAATAACCTTTGATTCCGCAGCCGGCAGAATGAGCCCGACAAGTTGTTCTGGAGTTGCATCTATTGAAACGTTGGCTTTGTTCAGGACCTTCTGCACAACTTTCCTATGTTTATGTGAAGCCATTAATAAGCCCCAAATACAAACATTGGCATGGGTTTTCTTCAACTGTTTCAGCACAACTTCGTCCTCTTCTTCCCATTCCTTCTCTTTTCCCTTCTCCCTTGCTTGTCCCTTTTCGAGCTGAGCAGGCTTGAAGTGTCGCCCACTTTTAGTCAGACGTTCTACTCTTTCTTTGAGATCCCACAGTCCCGACATTGCATTCTCAGTCTACTTTACCTCATCCACACATAAAGGGTTTTCAGATGCCCATAGATAATTCAAATCATTGCTTGTCGCTCTTCATTTTCTTTTTTCTTCATCCTCTATGGTCCACGTGTTGTCGACATCTTTCCAAATATCTTTTTTAATAAAACCTATCTGTTGTTCCCGGGCGGCCCAGAAATTAGTCCATTTATTTTCGTCTGACTTTAACACTATCCGAACTAGCCAGTAGGACTGCATGTTATCAACATAAACCTCCTCCTCAAAAAGTTGAGGAAGGGTAATACCGTCTAACACATGGCCAAATCTATATGGCCGTGTTAGAGAATCCAATAGCCAGTCATCTTCCTCATCACGCTCTTCCTCTTCCTGGTGGTTGGCTTGAATCGCCATTTGATATCCCTCCCAAGCGTCGTCGTTCCATTCTTTCATCGTATCCCAACCGTTTCCAGCCATAATTAATGAACACGATGACTGATCCTCGATTTCTAGAACACATGGGCGTGGTAGATGTGCTGAACAGATGTATCGACTAGGATCTGCTGGCTGGCCCAAATACATGTAGTTCAACCCAGCCTGTTTGGCATGATTTGGCAATGGGTTGGTCATAACCTTTAGTTTCGACGCAGCAGATGGTGGTGGGATAACCTTGTTGTCAATGAGATCTTAAATCTCATAACGCAACCTCATACATTTGTCAGTTAGATGCCCGTGGCCTTGGTGATAAGCGCAGTACTGAGAAGCATTATATCTCAGAGGTAGGGAATCAGGTACGGGCATGGGATTCAACAGCTTAATAAGCCATTTCTCGATAAGTCAGTTCAGGACAGTAGACAACAAAATGTTAAGGGGACTGAAGACTCTCCTTGGCCTTTGTTGTGACTACTGGTTACTGTTTGATTGCTAGGTACTGTTTGAATGTTGGGCAGAGGATGAGGGATTCAAAAGGTTAACCTTGTTCATATGAGAAACAAGGTTGGTAGAGGTGGACTGGTTCTAATTGTTGTTGGGGAAGGATCTACTCGGTTTTTTACTGGGTTCAGACTTTTCAATGTCCCCAGATTGAATTGCATCTTCAACTTGCACCCCAACATCAAATATCTGCTCAAAAGTGGAGAGTGACTGTGTAATCAAATAACGTTTTAAGGGGGATTGCAGATTTTTCACCACGATTCTCACCTATTCCTTTTTAGTCGGTCGATTTGTCATCTTGGCCGTTTTTTCTCTTCATCGGGTCAGAAAGTCTACAAATGACTCTCGACTTTCCTGACGAGTGGTTTTCAGCTCCCGAGTGGTTACATCCAGCTAAATGTTGTAATTGTACTGACTGGTGAAGGCTGTAGCTGTGTTTTGGTAGGTTCTGATCTTGGAAACATCTAGGGAGAGGAACCACCTCTGAACAGCCCCCGAAAAAGAGCGGTGGAAGAGTTGAGCCTTTAATTGGTCGTCGATCCCCATGGGAGAGAAGGTACTGACATATATCCTCCAGTAAATTCGAGGATCACTAGTTCTATCGAACTTCTTCATCTCAGGCATTTTGAATTTCTCCGGTAGCTTAGCATCTCGGAATATGCATAATCCCCCCCACGTCCAGCATATACTCTTCCACCCCTTTTACCTTCCTCAAAACTTTCTCCATGCGGTCAATCTTTTTTGCCAGCGCCGACTCCCTGGACTGAGCAGTGTTTTCCTCCTCTACCACAACCGGTCAGGGAACTCGAGGTGGCACAGCAACTTATAGTGCATCTTGTCCCTGGTTATATTCTAGAAATCTTCACCATTTTTATTCGTATCCTCAGGCTGTCCATTTACACCCGGTAAATGGGCCTGAATTGTTCGAATCTGTGCTTGGCATTGGTTCTAAGCCTAGGTTTGCTGCTCCATGGCCCTTTGTATATCAGTGATTGCCCTCATCAGGGCTGTCAGATTCACTTTATTCTTTGCCACAGATGATTCAGCTGATTATTCAGATATACTATAGATTCTATCTGTTATTGATCTAGCCCAGACACGTGTTGACTGTGATCTTACTGGCTTAATGGTCAAAATTCGAAGAAAACCTAGATTTCAAAAGAGGAGTCACCAGTATCAGACAATTCTCGGAGAAAAATTCTGACAACAGGTAGCAAACATCTCAGATACCCAAAATCACAAGCGGACAATCACTAAAACATAAGCAATGCCCCTGTCGGGCTCATACTGGCAACATAACAACTGAACACCCAAAAATCAGGATGATAGCTAAGAAGAAGATCAACCAAATTCTAGAGAGAATGTTTATCTCAACGAAAAAATGGGCAGCACTCTGGCAAGAAAATAGA
>JAUMHN010437588.1:0-11714 GCA_032360265.1 Heliamphora ciliata
GCTAAGGGTGTACCTAAAACATTACTGAGGTCATGAGATAACTCGAACACTTAATCATTCCAAAATGAAACAGGTCAGGGTCTCACATATTGTGACTCTAATCCGATAATCTAACCTCTATCGGTTTAACTTTGATAATCCTTCGGCCTAAAATCGAGCCTTTACATTGCTGGTGCCACCACCACAACTATCAGTACCATTAGTACCATTATTTTCAGAGTCACAACCATTCACTAAAAAATTATCTTTTTATAGAAAATATTTTTCTAATGAAAATATTTTTCACTAAAAAAAACAGAGTTACTTCTAAAAAAAAGTTTAAATAGTCTTAGAGAAAGTTTGTGTTACAATGATTAGTCTAATAAGATTTAGTAATAATTATGTTAAAAATATATATCGTCAATAATCATTATTTTTTAGTCGCAACTTTTCTGTTATCGCTGAAATTGATGTAACTAAATTTTTTAGCTCCAAATCAGTTGTGTTTCCACACATTTAGTGACCAAATACATGTGCCAAATAAAGAATTGTCACAAAAAACTCAACAATACATAACAATAATTTGCATCATAATAAAATGTTGACCTAATAAAACTTAGTGATAAGTTAAAAATATCACCACTTATAACTACCTTTTAATTACAACTTCTACGTTGCTGCTAAAATTGTTTTCACTATAACTCTTTTCTTCCCAAATCAATTTTTCTCCAGATATTCAATGATAAAATTTATGTGACAAGTAAAAAATTATCACAAAACACAATGATATATTTTTGTGATAACAATTTACATTGTCACAAATGATTGAGCTAATGAGATTTAATGATATGTCAAAAATATCATCAGTATACATCTCTTTTTCGTTTAGTGCACTTAGCAATAATATTAACGTGCCAAATACAAAATTATCACAGAAAGTCATGACTTAAGGATTTTAGTGACAACTCTTATTCTTGTAACAAAATACTTATTTTTATTGACAAATTTATGTTCATCATATAAGTTCTTATCACTATAGATATTTTTTCTTATAGTGGGGCGGTGGGAAGTAGGAATAGCAATGGGGCGGGACGGGAGCGGGGATTAGCTCTCCCATTCCCGTCCCTTATGTGATTGGGGCGGAGACAAGAGAAAATATCGAGGAAATAGCGGGGAACAGGATGGGGACTAGGATATTTTGGGGATAGTTTTTAATGTTTAAAAGAGTAATATTAATAAGAGTTATAACTAATATAATAAATAAAAGCTAATAGTAGATGAATCAATATAACTAAATATACAAAATGAAAGAAATATAAAAGAAAAATTAGAGATAAATATAATATTTTAATATTTTGGATTTATTATATTTATAAAATATTATATATATATATTAATATTTTAAAAATATTTATTTTATGTAATTGGGGGTGGAGCAGAGAAAAACAGGACAGGAAGAGCAAATACCATCCCACACTGTTTGTTATCGGGGGCGGGGAAAGCCTGTACAAAGCGGGGCAAGCACGTGAGGAGACGAGGTGGGGTGAGAGAAATTGCTATCCCTAGTGGGAAGGGAGGAGGCATTGGTGGTGGTGGTGGTGGTAGTGGGGGTAGTATTGGCATTGGAGTGATAGTAGTGGAGTTGAATTGAAGGTATTGGTGCGGTTGATTGAAAAAAAAAAATTCATCTTCAAAAAATAGAGAACAATGTTTTGCCAAAATTAATTTATTTTTCATCAATTAGAAAAATATTTTTATTAATTTCTAGTTTTCATTGTGCCAAACATCAAAAAATACAATAAAAATAAAAATAAAACATATAGTGTTAAAAAAAATCCAAAAATGATAGAATTAGAAAGTAGTGGTTAAAGACAGAGGATCTATGTCACACCTTTTAATTTTAATTTTAATCGAAATAGTCTTTTAGATTAACAATGATAATAAATGTACAAAAAATTGGAGAGAAGTTCAATTTGTAAACTATTTATTGGTTTCTATCCAGTAAAAGAGTTTTTAACACGAAAGGTTCATTCTCACAAAAGTATTTCAACGATAGGTCCTCTGTTTGTTGCATGTAAATTTTTTAGGACAAAATACCTTTATTTTGTAAAGATTCATTTTGTGATTTGAGTATTTTAATAACAGAACGTGGATTGTGTTGTGATTTCTCTGAGGCGTTTTTGATTTCTCATTGCGATTTTAGGTCCCAATTCTAGCTCGCAATTTTAGTTCGTGATTTTTAGCTCGTGATTCCTCATTGCGATTTCAGGTTTGCGATCATTCAACATTGTTTCGATTGGATTGTGTTTTGCGATCATTCAACATTGTTTTGCGATTATAGCCTGCAATTGAAGTTTAAAATTGGGACCCTGTTTTGTAATCCAATTTTGTGATATTCGTTTGACAAAATATGGATTATATATGAGTGTTGAGAAAGTAAAACCAGGTTTTAGATTTGGTGATATATTGGATTGTGTTTGTAGGAAGTGGAAGAACCTAAAACGTGGTATATTTTTTTTACATACTCATTGCCTAATCATCCGAATTGTATGCTTGTTAATGATGATGATTTTGAGAATCTGGTGTCTCTAATTGTTCCTCTTGCTGTTGATTGTGTGGACGTTTCTATGAATAATGAGATTTGTATAGCTGATAGCACTAGTAATCAAGAACGAGTTAGTATTAAAGGTAGTTCTAGTAGAGATTTCGATGGCACTAGTAACCAAGGAGTTCTAATTGAAGATAGTTCTAATAGAGCTTCTGATGTTGATTTTGATCATCTTAAAATTTTTTGTCATAACCAAGAGACTTTACTGTTGTCATCTGGTTAGACTAGATTAATTAGTCATGTTGGGCAGTGTTTTAAGGGTGAAATTAATGAATTTAGGTGTTTTTGGTAAATATGCTATTAGGGTTGGGTTTTCATATGATCTTTTGAAGAATGATAAAAGTAGAGTGACTACAACCAGTTCTATTAAGGATTCTACTGGTTGTAAGTGGTTTATTCATTCGACTTTGGATAGATCGAATGGTTTCTTTTATATTAGAAGTTTGGATATTGAGCATAGTTGTGGTGGGACGTTTCGTACTTCTAAAAGTAAGCAGATGAGTTCAAATTTGGTTACTAGTGCAATTACTGAGCAGGTTCATGATAAGCCATTAACGAAACCTATTGATGTTGTTAGATTCTTTACTCAACATTATGGTCTTACAATATCGTGCCATCATACTTGGTTGGGACTTGAGAAGGAAAGAATTCAGTTGTACGGGGATTATGTTAGGGCTAAAAACCAAGATCTAAAGATTGTGTATATGATTTAAGTCAAATAATATGGACGGGCAAGTACCGAAACAGGCTCCGGATTAATTTTTTTTTGATATCGATTAATTAAAAACATAAACCCGGTATAACTCTCAAAGTTAGATTAGGATTACACCTTTGAAATATGTTTGGATTGATTTCATTTGCTACAACAATCTTTAGTCAACAAGTCAGCGCGATTTTTAACTATAAGTCAATTCGCCAATCAAGCCTTCTGTTGTATTCTCAATCGCCAAAACCACGATTGTAGTGTGGGCTACGTTCTTCGTGTTCTTCAAAATGCTTATTGACTAAACTTAGGTTTTTAGAGATGTGAAAACCATAGTCTTGAAGCTAACTGACAGAATTATAAAAAATAGGGTTTATAACTGCACTTTTATATGCTACAACAGGGACCTGTGGAGTAAATAAGACGTGAAGTTTTAATATAATTATGACATCCTATCTTAACACAGAAGTAAATTTATTCTACTAAAGAATTATAATTGCACTCCAATTTTATTTTCAAAACTGAATTATTCGAGCTCTGCTATTAAATACTTATTATTCTCCTCCACGTTAAGATTACAGATACTTGTCGATTAAATTAAATTATTGACAATTTTGTTTAATTGGCTTCTTCAAAAAATCATCAAGGCCTTCTGCATAATTTATTTGACATGTCGGTGTATAAAATTCAACTACAGAGTTTGGTACAGTCAAAACTTATAAGTTTCTTTAAGGGGGTATCATCAATCCCAATTACAGGACGTGATTTTCGTTAATAATTAATTTTCACTTTATAATTAATGCTGTTATCCAACTCATAGGGATTATAGACCATGTGAGACCCGGTTCCATTTAATTTGATAATGTTTATATGCAACGTGTTGTATATTGTTTTGATTATTGTAGTAGAAAAGCATGCTTTAATATGTTTTATACATGTGTTGGCCTACATATGCATGTTCATTTCAATTTTGGTCCTATCGGGCATTGTGGCAGAAGGTTGGTTTGCTTTTAGGATAGGAACGCTCAAGCGGTCTATCTGCGTGGGTTCTATAAAGTGTCAGCTCATGGCCTTCGTTTTTTAGCCCAAGCTTGTTCAACAAGCTTATCTTTCAGACCAGTCGACAATACCGACCTAAAAATTCTAGTTTACGATGAGATTCGAGCTTTGGCCAAAATATAACAGTTGTAGATAACATACATATCTCACTACCCACCAAAAATGAGCCCAACATATTGAGGTTTGATAAGTCAAAACACCTTTAAAACTCTCTGTTGTGGTTCCGCAATTAAAGGACACTTCTGTCACATATTTTTGTATAGCCAAAAATTCTTATGTTTAGTGACCTACTCCAAAAGTGGTCTACATGAATATTGTAGGTAACATATGTTAGGGTTCGTATACTGAAAATTATATTTTTAATATTTAATTTTATTTTAATAAAATTAATTTTTTATTTTATGAGAATTTTTATGAGCAATATATGTAAATCATTTCTGTGATATTCATGGATGTTCGATATTCTGTATAGTATTTAATCTGGTGTGTAGAATACGGCTTGCACACAGAAGATCAGATTTTAGGTTCTTGCAGAATATAAGTTTTATGTTCACAGTTTAGATGAAAATGGACATACCATCGGTACGGCTGTGGCACAGAGTTTTAGTAAGTCTGTCTTGGTTACGGGGAACAGATAATAGCATCGTCTATTATTCCGACTCTCTGTGTCAGTACACTTTGCGTGTATTGAACGGGATATTTGAGGTAATTAATTTTATACAGACTATATAAATTAATTTACACCCCAAGATTATTATGAATAGTGCTTATCCTCTTAATCCTGAAATAATTAATTTGCGTATATTTAATATTCGTTATTTTCATTCATTAGAGGGTGCGATCTTATATGGGACTATATTCTCGGTTAGTTGGATAGAGGTATTATTTATATAGAAAATATTAATTATTGACGGAATTCACGTCTCAAAAGATCGGGATTGACAATACCCCCTTAAGGATGCTTATAAGTTTTGACTGGGCCAAATCCTGTAGATGAATTTGATTATCCGGCGGTCAAATAAGTTAAGCAAAATAGCTTAAGAAATATGAAGATGCTGATTAAATTAAATTATTAGTAATTAAATTTAATTGGTGGGTATTGTGAATCTTAACGTGGAGAGAAATGATAAGTATTTAATAACAAGAGCTCAATACAAGAAGGTCTTAAGATTATGGGTCAGAGTGCAATTATAGTTCTTTAGTGGTGTGAACTATAATTCAGTATTTTATAAAAATTACAGAAACCGCTGGTAAGTATCTGTGTTCCACTAGAAGTCTTACTCATAATTACTCTCTAGATCCCTGCTGTAGCCCTATATATATGCAAGTAGGCTGAACCAGTTCGAGATTGGTAGATCATATTTTGTCTTTCAAGACTAAATATATCGGAGTTTTGCCGGTACGAGTTCTCGACAGATCGTAGCTCACACTACGTTCGAGGATCTCGTAAGGGAATATAGTAGAAGATCTGAAAGGAGCTTCAACTCGGAATCAAATTGTAATTGAAGAATCGATAGACAAAAGGTATTCTACTAAATTAACTTTGGTTGCACGGGTTTTATTTTGATCGTTCGTCGTTAAAATTTTTTATCTGGAGCTTGTTTTGGCGTTTGCCCGTCCAGTTAATTTTTTACCGAAAATCGTTTACAAAAATAATGATATCATCCCCCAACCCGAGAAAACTAGACGGGCAAACGCCAAAACATAGGCTGAACAAAAATAATGAAACACCCACAAACAACAAAATATAAGACCCAACCCGAGAATACATTCTCAATATAAACATACATGCATTGTATATAATCGCTAAATGGCTTACATTACACTGTCCCAACACCGAAAAAACATGTTACATCATATATGTTCAAAACTAACAAAAAGGGAAGACTACAGCTCTTCCACATCTCCAGCAACTCCGGATCAACCTGCATGACTGGTACCTGAAAAAATCAAATCCCACATCGTGAGCCAAAGCTCAGCAGAAACTAGACAACACATGCAATATATGTTAAACATACTAGGAAAATGAGGTGCAGTTTTAGACTCTCTTTCAAGCCATTAAAACGATTTTCACATGCAAACGGAAAAGCGAGGATAAGAACCACCGTTTGACTCACTCATAGGAGCCTCGAAAACGGTTTGAAAAAGGGTTTTTAGATCGCGATTCACACGACTCTAAAAAAAATAATTTGAAATTGGTTTTATCCGTCCCTTCTCGAGCTTAACCCGAGGGACCGTACCCCATCAATGCTTATTCTCGGCCTCACGCTGAGGGACCGTAGCCCCACTGAATACCTCTTCTCAGCCTCACGCCGAGGGACCGTAGCCCCAAACGCTATATATCTTCTCGGCCTCATGCCGAGGGGCCGTAGCCCCAACGTAATCTGCTCGGCCTTTCGCCGAGGGACCGTAGCCCCAACCCAATATATCTTCTCGGCCTCACGCCGAGGGGCCGTAGCCCCACCAAAAACTCCGTCAGACAGAGCTAACATTCACAGAACCACATGTTCACTTATCCCATTCCATACACTTATGCACAACCTAACCATAATTTAACTGCATAAAATCACGTACTGTCACTACGTTTCACAAACCACATCACATGCTACACACGCGACTCACACAACACTTGCAACTCATGCAACATGCATCACATGCATCTGTTCCTCATAATCCACACATACATGCCTATAAAACTCTGCGTTTTAAAGCATAAACCACATTACACGTAACGATACCAAAATCATGTAATCCACTTACATAATCCGTACATAAATAAACAGTTATAAATGCATATAGCCAGTTATAAACATACATAGTCATATATAACTTCACATCATGACGCCACCCGCCAAACAACCCGACATCCACTCACAGGGATAACCAATAACCCACAAAACCAAGCCTAACCCAAAGGCCAACGCCAAACCCCTCAAATCATGAGGTCACAAAACACCACCTTTCCTCCAAATGTGCCATGAGCCCAAACACGCTCCATACCCAACCACGACGCACACAACCATGCCCCGATAACCCACATCTAATCCAACATGCCACTCCCGAGGACGACATCAAATAAACACCCGAGGCTACGACACGACCCCCAAAGGCACAACCTGACCAACCAAATCCTAAAAAGAATCCAACAGTATTTCAGTCAATCAATCCCATAACTGATCAATTAAATACCGTTAGAAACCAATCGAAAATCGAGAACCCAACCCAAACCACCGAAATAAACACCAAACGCCCACACAGGACCCCAGTCGACTGGCCTCCATGCCCAATCAACTGAAAAACATGCTGGAAAGCAAGAAAAACCCAACCCGAACCATATCAGTCGACTGACCTCCCAGGTCCAGTCGATTGACCTCCCAAAAAGATGATCCAGTCAACTGATCTTCAAGATCCAGTCGATTGATCTCCCACGGGAACTGTTTCTAAGCCAAAGTTTTAGCCTCCAAAACCTTGAATCGATGCCTCAAAACTCCCATCCAACACCCTTGGACATCCACATGCCTAAGCCTAACACCAAAACCATGAAAGAAACACCTGACACTTGATTTTATCCACCGAAATTGCCGAAAAATGGTTTTTAAACCCCAAAACCCAACTTAAAATAAAATTAGATCTACAACAATGTAATCGTTAAAAACATACACGATTACACGTAGCACCCTTATAAAACATGAGAGTCTAGGATCCTACCTCGGTGAGTTAAAAACTTGACGCCTTGAACCACGTGCAAAATCAAGCCTCGCCGAAATAGAATTTTGTCTAGATGAACGCGTAGCCCACCGTGCCACTAGCAAGGATCCGCTGTTGGATAGTTCAAAACTGAGCCCCGGGCCCCTAAAAAGTTAGAGAGAAGGCAGAGAGAAAATGGAAAAAACTTAGTGGAGAAGTTTTGAAAATATCTTTTGAAAATATCTAACTCTAGATATTTATAGGTCTCCAAAATATCTTTTTTTAAAAATTTGCACCGCAATGCTCCATGGCCCCGGGAACCAACTCCGCATGCATATCTAACCCCGATCATGCATTAAAATGTATATAAATATACAAAATCAAAAACGGAAAACACGCGTCGAAAAATGTCGAAAAAGAAAACAGATTAGGGTCTCACAAATGATCTTGGCAGTATTGCCTCCAACAACATATTGAACTAATATCTGTCCAAAAAGCAAACCTAGATGCCTCGAGAAAGTTCCTCAAATCCGTTTCAAACTCTCTATCCAAAATGCTGAACCGTTTTCGCTTATAATGTTTTATTCACCTATTTGCCTTAAGTTTTGGCCTTTGTATTAAACATAAGAGTTGCAGAAAATATTTTTATCTAAATGGTGTTTAAAAATCATAATTTGATTCCAAGTCTAGATGCCCCAAAACTCTGTTGACTCTTTAAATTTAATACTTGAATTTGGCCTTAAAGATATAAAGTGTGATTTGAGTACCTTTTGTTGTGAGACCCGAGTTTTACATGATGATTGATTTAAATTAGTTGATTAGTGTTTTTAAGTTAATGTATCATGATTATGTTAGGGTTGGTATACTGAAAACTATGTTTTTAATATTTAAGTTTTTTTAATAAAATTAATTTTTTATTTTATGAGAATCTTTATGAGTAATGTATGTGTATCATTTCTTCAATGTTATGTATTAATGTCTGATATTTTGTATAGTATTTAATCTGATGTGTAGAGTACGAATTACACACAGAATATCAGATTTTAGGATCTTGCAGAATAAAAATTTTATGTTGACATTTTATATGAAAATAAATATACCATCGGTACGACTGTGGCACAGAATTTTAGTAGGTCTGTCTTAGTTGCGGAAAACAAATAATAGCGTCATTTATTATTCCGACTCTCTGTGCCAGTACACTTTATGTGTATTGAATAAGACATTTGTGGTTATTAATTTTATATTGACTATATAAATTAATTCATACCCAATGTTATTATGAATAGTACTTATTCTCTTAATCCTGAAATAATTATTGATTTACGTATATTTAATATTCGTTGTTTTGATTCATTAGAGAGTGCGATCTTATATGGGTTTATATTTCCGGTGAATTGGATAACGATATTATTTATATGGCAAATATTAATTATTGACGGAATCTACGTCCCGAATGATTGAGACTGACGATACCCCGTTAAGGATGCTTATAAGTTTTGACCGGGTCAAACCTGCAGTTGAATTTAATTATCCGGCGGTCAAATAAGTTAAGCGGAAGGACTTAAAAAATATGAAGATGCCGATTAAATTAAATTGTCAGTAATTAAATTTAATTGGTGGGTATCAGAAATCTTAACGTGGGGAGAAATGGCAAGCATTTAATAACATGAGCTCAATACAAGAAGGTCTTGAGATTATGGGTTAGAGTGCAGTTATAGTTCTTTATTGTTGTGAACTGTAATTCAGTGTTTTATGAAAATTGTAGAAACCGCTGCGTCTTTTCATAATTGCAGAAACTGCTGGTAGATATTTGTGTTCCACTGGAAGTTTTACTCATAATTACTCTATAGGTCCCTGTTGTAGCCCTATATATACGCGGGTAGGCTGAACCAGTTTGATATTGATAGATCAGATCTCATATATCATATATCATATTTTTTATCTTTCAAGACGAAAGATATTGGGGTTCTGTCGGTATGAGTTCTCGATAGTCCGTAGCCTCACTACGTTCGAGGGTCGCATAAGGGAATGCAGTAGAAGATCTGACAGGAGATTCAACTAGAAGTCAAATCGTAGTTGAAGACTAGATCAATTAAAGGTATTCTTATAAATTAACTTTGGTTGCACGGGTTTATTTTTGATCGTTCGACGTTAAAATTTTTATCTAGAGCCCGTTTCGGCGATTGCCCGTTGTAGACACCCCAATTTGACCCCGCCTAATCTTAGGCGAATCCGATGATGAAAAGAGGAGGAATAGTGCCTCAGTACGATCCTCAGGAGTTGATCCAAGCAAGGTATTTGAAACAAGTCATCAAAAACCTTCAAAATCTCCGAAACCAATGAAATTGTACCAAACCATCGATAACTTGCTGCCCAAGTCATTGTTAGAAGTGGCGACTGCCATGTTCATTGTAGCGGCCGTCAATAGAACCTCTTGAAACCCTAGCCAAAAGTGGCGGCCGCCAACTCCAACATGGCGACCGCTAACTCACATTGTGGCGGCCGCCAATAGAACCTTGTGGAACATTTTCCAACCCAGCGGCCGCCAACTTGCATTGTGGCGGCCATCAACTTCAAATGGCCTGACGTGTCCCAAAACGTGTCAAATTGTCATTGGTTGAAGAATTCTATAAATACCGTACCTCGGCGTACGTTTTTAGTACGAATTTTGAGTGAGAGAGACTCTGCCGATATACCGAGCGATCCCGAGCTCAGATGCCGAAACCCTGCCGAGATACCGTGTCCCTAATCTCCCATACCTATATTGAAGCCTACATTGCTTGGATCACCCCCCGAGATTTGGACAATTGGAGCACATTTCTCGACTTGATGATTCCCGTGCAATCTAGGTACCTCGCTTGGATTCCTGATCTTTCTAAACTCCACTTCTATTTATTGGAGCGATCGGGTTAGTTTCCATTTTAAAGTTTTTCGATTATTGTCAATTTTGTTTAGTATTTGCAATATTAATTATTGTTCAACGTAGTTAGGTTATTTCTTTTAAAAGCTTCAGTTATTATTTTCATTTCATTTTTAGTACATTGTTACATTCTATTAATCCATCAACTCAGTGCCAACTTTCTCAATGGTTACAACTAATCAATGTTGTTAATCGTTATGATTAAGGCACCTACATGAAAATGATTGTAATCGCCAATATTACACCCATTTAATTTTAATATTACATTCTTTTCATTTTCTTTCTTTTATGTTAATTCTATATTTTAGCATTTATTTTATTTTCTTTTAGTTAGCTTAGTTTTACTTTACTAGTATTTTAATTATTCTTCTACCTTAATTTTCATGTTAACTTTTATTTAGTAAATAATGTAATTTACTTTCTAAGCACTTACTTTCCTTCGCAATGTAACCTTTTATTTCCTTAGCTTAATGTAATTTCTTTAATGTTTCATTTTTTTTTTCTTTAGTGCTAATATTATATTTTCTTTTAATTTAATATTTTCTTTTCTAATCATTTATTTTCTTCATTACCATTAATTTTTCGTTGTTAGCACCTTACTTATTTTCTTTTTTTCTCTAGTGTAATGGTCTTTTCCTAACATTTTATTCCTTTTCTTTTTCTTTATTTAATGTTCTAGTTTCTAATTTTCTCGTTTAGTCTAAATTTCATTTCAATAGCATTTTATTTTCTTGTACTAAGTATTTCATTTCATTTTC
>JAUMHN010437609.1:0-11712 GCA_032360265.1 Heliamphora ciliata
CCAAGGCAGATTACGATGAAACTGGACCTTCCATTGTCCACCGGAAATGTTTTTGAAAATTCTCAGTCTTCACAAAAGAGTGGTAGCGCAGCAGGAACGATATTCGGATCAGCGCCTTGACGATAAAAGATAGTAGCTGGTTGGCTTATGATCTGTAATTTATGTTGTATCACTTCAATTAGAGATGCAGCCTTCTGTGCTTCTGCACAACACACTCCAATCTGGTGGTTTAGAAGGATTGATCATTTGAGAGAGTTTCCCCAACTTCTTCTTCTTCTTCTTCTTCTTCTTCTTCTTCTTCTTTATTTATTTCATCAGTTGATTAAATTGACTCTTTTTCCCGAATGAGTAGGTCCCTTTTTCTATCAAGATTTCTATCTATCCACCAGGGCTTCTAAAACAAAGCCGGTTCATTCCTCTCCGCTCTCATTCAATGGTACTGTTCTTGAATTTCATGTATACTGTCACGACCCATACCCCTATTAGATTAGGGTCAAGACCGGCCAGTAGTTGTAAACTGCCCAAGACCATTTTGTCACCAAATTATGGTCCTCTATTAATAATCAAGGGATAAAATATAATACAATGGAAGTTTAATAATATAACTTGTAAAGTTGTTTCATTTTTCATTTAGAATACAATATAAATCATTTCCATCAGAGCTGTGCATAAGCTAGAAGATATGAAATTTTATTATATTATATTACCATATATGGTATTACAAGAGGATCTTTCATACATTACAAAGTAAAAGTGAAAAGAGTACATGACTTACAACACAATATATACTAAGTTCCAAAAATTAGCTCTTAAGCAAGTCATCTTTATACATATGCACATTTCAAGCTTGAATAATTTTATACTTCATCACCTGAAAGGATGTGAAATTCAACGCATAAGCTTAAAAGCTTGTGCAAACTATATACCAAGGTAACAAAAGATTCATAAATATCATTTGTCAAGCCTTTTACTATATAATGCATATAAAACGAGTCAAGAACATTCCATAGAACCAAAGTACTAAGCATCAATAAATCTACTTTGATCATATCAATAAAATTTATGTGCATTCATGATAGAATGTACATAAGTTTACATTTTGAGGAAATTATAACAATTAGGAAATGTTATATTTCATTCTAGATCATTATTCCATTTAAGATTTCATAAAAGTATCTTAAAAATTAATATATTTGTGGCATGGTTGTCCGTATGACCAAAACCAGTGGTCGAGACAGCTTCTGTCCAAAACTTTTAAGTAACCATAACTCAATTTTTTGGACTCCGATTGGGGCAATATTTGTATTCAAATTAAAAGCCCCGAAAGCCTAGTTTCTAATAGTAGTGGTCTTATAATTTAATTCTAAAGATACAGAGTTTGAATGAAAAGAGTGAAGGCTGATCATATGAAAATGTGTAGATTTATTATTATTTTGTTTATATTTCATCATATTTTATATTCAAAATCAAAAGTTCAAATTTAATCATGTATCACACTTGTAACAAGATATTCCAAAGTTTTATATTCCTCTAATTTCAATATTCATGTGGTCAAATGATGAAATTACTATAAATTTTAATCTTTTTATGAATAAAAAAAAATAACTCTAATTTTTTTCATGTATTAACTTTAAACTCACCAATTAATCAATTTTAATTCATTGTAATCTTATTATTTTCAGATTATATAAGAGAATAAGATAGAGAATAAATTTTTTACCTTAATTTGAAGTCATGTACAAAAGTCCTATGTTTTCTCTTCACTTTTCTTGATTTTTCTTTTTTTTTTCCCTTCACTTTCTCTCTAGTTAAAAACATTTCTCCAGAATTTATGTAAAGATTCTCTCTACTCTTATTTTCTCGACCTTTTGAGAAAATATATATCATTATTTCACGTGTATTAACACATATCCACATTTTACACCAAGGCTTAGCCTTGAAATGACACATGTCAACTAGGTGAGTCATTAATTGTCATAATCAACCACTTAGGTTAATTAATCAAGCATTAATCTAATTAATCAAGTTTAGGTTAATTAATCTCACTTAATTAGGTTAATCATACTTACCGATAATTAATCATAATTATGTTAATTAATCGTACTTATTTCTAATTAATCTTAATTAATTTTTGTATGTAAATCTCAAAACTTATTACACATTAACATAAGTCTTTTAAGTACCTCAATTATGGATTTCAAAATCGTTTAACGGCATAATTATACATAAACAAAATTAGTCATTGAAGCACGTCAATTTTTCTTTCTATGATTTGTATACTATACATGTGGTAGCTACAAGAATTTTCATATTATTAAATATAACATGTATCAACATGCTTTGCTTTGCTTTGCGTAAGTAGAGTGCTTTTATACATGTTTATACAAAATAATTTTAAGAATTTTTCATGCAATTAATATGCACTAAATAAAATAAATCATGCATATGATGTTGTGGTAATAATTTGGGTATTACACTCTTCCCACCTTAAAAAGAGTTGGTCTTCCAAACTTAACTTACCTCATGTATCAAACAAGTAGGAATACTTTCTTTGTATATCATCCTCTTTTTGCCATGTTGCATCTTTACCAAAGTGATCCTTCCGCCTTACTTTTACCATAGGAATTATACTGTTTCTCAAAACTCGCTCTTCTCGATCTACATTCTGTATTGGTTGTTTAATATAATTCAAATCATCTTGTACAAAAGGTATATTAGTCAAAATTTGTGTTGAGTCTTGTGGGCTTCCTCTCAACATAGATACATGAAAAACATCATGGATGTGTCCTAACTGGGTGGGTAAAGCAAGTTTGAAAGCAACACTTCCTACTCGTCTCTAAATTTTGAATGGCACAACATATCTTGGACTTAATTTCCTTTTCTTGCCAAATCGAATTACGCCTTTCATTGAAAAAACTTTCAAAAAGACATTATCACCAACCTCAAATTCCAAGTTTCTTCTCCTAGTATCGGCATAACTCTTCTGTCGATCTTGTGCTATTTGGAGCCTTTGCCTTATCAACTTGATCTTTTCAGTTGTATCTTGTACAATTTCAGGCCCTGTTAAACACCTATCTCCTACTTCTGTCCAACAAATAGGAGAGCTGCACTTTCTTCTGTAGAGTGCTTCATATGGTGCCATTCCAATGCTAGACTGGTGACTATTATTATAGGAAAATTCACTAAAGCTAAATACTGTTCCCAACTCCCTTGAATGTCAAGGACACATATTCGCAACATATCTTCCAGAATCTGAATAACTCTTTCTGATTGTCCATCAGTCTGTGGATGAAATGCTGTGCTAAACCGCAATTCAGTTCCAATAGCTTTCTGCAAACTACCCCAGAATCTAGAGACAAATCTCGGATCTCTATCAAACACAATAAAAACTGGAGCTCCATGCAGTCTCATAATTTCTCTAACATATAATTCAGGAAGACGATCTAAAGAATGAGTATTTTTCACAACTAAAAAGTGAGAAGATTTAGTTAATCTATCAACAATAACCCAAATGGTGTTGTTACCTCGTGGAGTACGAGGTAATCCAACAAGAAAATTCATAGTAATATGTTTCCACTTCCATTAAGGAATTGGAAGTGGTTGCAATAACCCTACAGGTCTTTGATATTCTGTCGTCACTTGATGACATAATGAACAATGTAACACAACTTCAGCTAGATCTTTCTTCATTTACCCTTAAGATCATGATACATTTTTGTACTTCTAGGATGCATAGCAAATTTAGACTTATGGCCTTCTTCCAAAATTTGCCTTTTAATCTTTACTATATTAGGTATACATAACATGCCTTTGAATTTCAATACTTTATTGTCAAGAGAAAATTCTAGCTTCGGGTTTTCAACCATTTCTTCACAAATCTTCTTTAGATAAGGGTCTTGTTGTTGTCTTTTCTTAGTAGTCTCATACAAAACTGGTTGTATAGTGAGTGTAGCAAGAATAGCATTTGAATTATGTAGTATCACTTCTACTTCCATTCTTTCTAACTCATCAATCAAAGCTTTGTGTGAAGTAAGAATGTAAGCTAAGTTGCCTGAAGATTTTCGGCTAAGTGTATCAACTACTATTGGCCTTGCCTGGGTGATATTGAATCTTCAAGTCATAATCCTTCATCAACTCTAAACATCTCCTTTACCTCAAATTTAACTCTTTTTGGGTAAACAAGTATTCCAAACTTTTATGATTTGTAAAGATTTCACATGTTACTCCATACAAGTAATGATGCCAAATCTTCAAGACAAAGATTAGTGTTGCTAGTATAAATCATGTGTATGGTAGTTTTTGTCATGCGGTTTAAGCTGGCGAGAAGCATAGGCAATAACCTTCTTATTCTGCATCAATACACAACCAAGTCCTCTATGTGAAGCGTCACTATAGATGACAAATCCTTTTATTCCTGAAGGCAAAGTCAGAATCGACGCTGTTACTAATCTTTCCTTTAACTCTTGGAAACTTTTCTCTGTTTTCTCATTCTAGACAAATGACATACCCTTTTGAGTTAGTTCTGTTAGTGGTACAACAATTTTTGAAATTTTTTTAACAAACCTTCGATAATAACCAGCTAATCCAAAGAAATTACGAACTCTATCACTGAGCTCGATCTTGGCCAGTTAATTATTGTCTCAATCTTTTGAGGGTCAACTAATATTCCATCTCCATTAATCACATGCCCCAGAAAAGCTATGTTGTCCAACCAGAATTCACATTTCTTTAGTTTAGTGTACAACTTTTGTGACGCCCCGTTTTACGGGCACGTCGAGACATATATAACTATAATTAAGGGAGATATTCTAGCCATGTATTCATAGTTACACATGATAAATACTACATCATTAAAGGTTCAGAACTTGTTCAAAATATTTAACGATTAGAGTCATCCAAAAAATTTAACAAAAATTACAATATGCCCGTTGGGATCGGCTGGCTCCTACCACTTACCATGTTCCTCGAAATCTTCTTCCCTTACGAGCACACCCTCCTCAAAAAGTTCTTCTTCACCTGTGGCACGAATGCCATGAGTCAAAGTCCAGAAGAAAATTCCCTAAACCTTCTAACAAACTCATAACAAAATATCCTACAATACATATCATATAACACCCAATACAATTCAAGGCCAGGGAAGGCAGACAAATTTAACATATACGGCAAGGTAAGCATATATATATATATATATATATAATTGTGCAAGTGCGTGATGTAAGTGAATGCGATGCAAATGCCCAACCTGACATACATTCAGAACCATAACATGAATTCTACACCGGGAATTACAGAGTGGACTTTATGGGAATCTGATCACCAAACTTATTCTGGACTCGTTGCGAAAGGTAAACGCTCGCCTTGGCTTCATGCCTCAGCTGTTTTACACAATGGCAACGGTGTGGGGTAGGCAGTTGCATCCTTATTCCAAATCCTCCATCCTTATTCCAAATCCTTTGGCCAAATTATATGCGCACAAAACCCACCTTAAGAACAAGAATGCTCGTTTGGCGTTAACCCAAAGTTTAAATTACTGAAATTAAGAAGGCTAGTGACAAACCCATGGTGCCCTACTCCTTTTCATAATAACAACTTTCCAAATCAATTTGAAAATTGGCAATGAGGGACGCCCCAGATTTAAGATCACAAAAGAATAATTTCCAAACAACTCAACCCATAATGACAGGTACAAAAGGGACTCCGATAAACCAAAATGCAAGTGTAGTAATGCTCATGGTGTGCAACATGCTTCTCGTGCACAACTAATTATAGCATAGCATCTAAACATAGTATAACACAAGGTACAACTCACTAAAGCATACAGTACAAGTATATGAAGCACAAGCTATAATTTATGTGACTTGTATTCAACCTATCGACATATTTCTATTCATCAAATTGTCAATCTCATATACCAATCACTCACATTATTCATTTAAAGTCCATATATTCAAGTTCTATAATGTAACATGTCACTCATACAATTAGCCAAATTTAGGTAAATGTTTAAGCGTCAAATTTAAAATTATAACAGTGTTTTGAGATATTTAGACATGGAGTTAATTTTTAATTTTTGAATACCAATTAGATAAAAATATTTTCTACAATTTTCATGTTTAAAACTAAGGTCAAATTCTAGGAAAAATGGGCCGTTTATTTTAATTAAGTGAAAACCATTCAGCACTTTACAGAGAAAAGTACAGAATTTGGGCCTCTGTTGGCCTCGATTTTGGAGTATCAATTCAAGGGATATGAATTTTATTTTTGGGGGTGTTTTGGTTTAAGGTGTCCCCTACAAGTTTCATGTTTTGTGCCAAGGCTAGTTTTTCGGAACAAGTTGATGATTTTGGCCATTATATAAAATGAGTTTTGTTAGCATAAAAAGGTTCAGCAGAACTAGTTTCCAACAGAGAAGGCACAAGACCTTTGGGGGATCATATGGGGGTATTTTGGGCTAATTTTTGGTGAGTATATAGTTTAATATGTTAGATACATTTCTTATGGAAACCATTTTTGGATTTGGCCATTAACAACATAGGTTGTTGGTCCCACAAAAATGTGTGACAGAGAGCTCAATCAGTCACTAATTGGCAACAGTGACTTTGGGAAGAGTTTTAACCTATCACGACTTCATATATTTGGCTCATTGTTGGTAGAAAATAAGATAAACATGTTATCTACAAGTTTTATGTTTTGACCTAAGCTCGGTTCTTATTCTAACCTAGGGTGTTTATGTTTGCAACTCAGATTGGTCAAAATCTAACACTCTTTGGTAAAAATTGTGTATCTAGAGGTCTACCCAACGAAATCACTTCAAACCAATTTTGTATGAAAGAGAACTTAAAAATCTAGGTATGGACATAAAATTCACATTTAGATTATTTTTCTATAATTAGTTATGGTAGTTTAAAGTTCGTGGCATAAAGTTAATATGAGCAGAAAATAAGGCCATTTAAGGTTTCGGTAACTTAGCTCATGATATATTTAATTTTATTGTATTTTCTTTGTATGCATGTAATGTATTCATATATACCAAAGTTCCAGAGCATATTCAAGCCATTAAACTCAAAAACACTTACATGCAAACACATACAACACTAGATCTCGTATGAACAGCCCATAATCTATTTACACGACGCCTTTTTGAGTGAAATCTTGTTTCTTATTCTTAGGGTTGTTTATAGAGATCGATTGAGGGTTATTTTATGAGAGAATGGTAGAGGGTTTAAAGAATTTACTTACTTGTTTGATGCTCTAGATATGGAAGGGTGGATGGACTTAGATTTAGAACTTCCTTCTAGACCTCCTAAGCTCCTCCTTGATTCTTCTCCTTTCTTATTCTTCTTTCTTCTCTTGGGACACTGAGAAATTTTTTGGCTTCTCTCACACTTTCTAGCAACGAAAATGAGGAGGAGAGTTGGGCTCAAGTTGATTTTAATAACCAAAAAATTGGTGGGTCTCATAATTATATTGTAAGACTTATATTTTTTTTTCTAAAATTCTATTGGATGCATGGGGAGACTTGTTCTTTTTAAGAAATTGCAATTCAGATTTTGCAGGTGGATTTCGGCTAAGGGAAGGTTTGGGAGGCTCAATGTCTGGTTTTGTATATATTTAGGGTTTAAATAATGTTTTGGTACCATATTGTCCAAGAAAACGCTTAAAAAATTAATGTAGTGTATCTTTTTAGTGGTTTTACCTACTAAAATATATTATTTTAGTGTGTTTATGATTAATTTAGTATTTTCATGAATTATTATAATTTTTATAGTAATTAATTAAATAAGTGTAGGATTTTAAGTCAAATTAATCTAGTTTGATAAGAATTGACTTTTTAACTTATTTATTGTGTAGAAGGTTTAAACAATGATTTGTTTACTTTTATTAGCCTACATTATTATATTATTCTGTATATTAATTGTATAAAATTTCTTGGGTTATAATAATACTTTATATATACAATTTTTTCTTATTTTTGAGCTTAAAAAGGCAAAAAGTAACTTTTTGTGCACAAATCCCATGGTGGCTGGCCATGCAAGGGTATTTTTGTTATTTTTATTGTTATTTTGCATTTCGTTATTTAATTGTATCTAAAGTTTTGATTTTGGGTGTCTATGTGTTAAAATTTAAATTTTAAAATTTTTTTGCTGTACTACGGGCAAAATGGTCATTTTACCCTTATTATGAGAATTTTTATTTTTAATTTTATATTTTATATTATTTACTTAATTTAGGCTGTCCCGATACTTCTCTGAGTATTTAAGTTTCTCTTCTGAGGATTTAAGCTTCTCTTATGAGGATTTAGCCTCTTTAGGGTTTTTTAGGTTAAATTAGAGTTTCGGGTAAATTAGGGTTTCTCTTAATCATGCAAGTGACCTAAGATCTTGTTGTCTATCCGTCGCTAATACTAGAGTTTGAATGGGGTTGTTACAACTTTCTATTTCTCAAAGTCTGCAATACCATTCGTAAGTGTTACTCATGTTTTTCATGACTTTTAGAATACACAAGTATATCATCAATGAACACTACAACAAATTCATCCAAGTACTATTTGAAAATTCAGTTAATGAGGTCCATAAATGCAGCATGAGCATTTGTAACTCCAAATGGCATAACCAAAAATTCATAATGTCCATACTTGGTTTGAAAAGTAGTTTTCTCCACATCCAGAGCTCTAACTTTCAATTGGTGATATTCATACCTAAGATCAATCATTGGAAAGTTTGAGTACCTTGCAATTGATTAAACAATTCATCTATCATTAGTAAATGATACTTGTTTTTAATGGTGACCTTGTTTAACTCTCTATAATCAATACATAATCTGAAAGATCCATCATTCTTTTTGATAAATAGTTCTGGTACACCCTATGGAGAAATACTTGGTCTAATAAACCCCTTGTCAAGTAATTCCTGAAGTTTTGTTTTCAATTTCTTTAATTCCATTGGAGACATTCTGTAGGGAGTCCTAGAAATAGGGTGTGTTCCAGGTATCACATCAATAGTGAATTCTATTTCTCTATCAACCAATGTACCAAGTAACTTATCAGGAAATACATATGGAAATTCTTTCACTATTGGAATAGTATCAATTCTAGAATTACAATTATGGGCCCCAAGTACATTGCATAAGTAACCACGATAACCCTTTTTAAGGAGTTTACAAGCTTTCATGGCTGTAATAAGATATGGTGGAGGTACTACTCTGTTTCCTTCAAAAACAAATTCATATTGAATAGGAGGCCAAAACAAAACTTGGTTTGATACACAATCTATGGTAGCACAATTCACAGCTAACCAATCCATTGCCAAAATAACATCAAAGTGTTTAAGATCTATAGGTATTAGATCAGCTGTCAAACTTGCACTCCCAATCACAATGTCACAAGCTTTATATACAGATACCAACAATATATTATCCAAAGGATCTAAATATTTATTCAACTTATGAGCAAATTGCACAGAGATAAAAGAGTGCGTAGATCTAGAGTCAATCAAAATATATGCAGGTTGCCCACAAACAAAAAGTGTACTTGATACAATAGTGTTTGCAGCTTGAGTATCTCTAGGAACCAATGCAAATACTCTCCCTTGTCTCTGACCTTCCTTTTTTGCCACTTTTGGTTTATTCACAAACTTCTGTACTAAACTTGATAGACCATGTCCTGTCATATTACTACTTCTCTGTAATTTAGGACAATCCCCTTTCAAATTCCCCATTTGTCCACATTCATAACAAGCTCCAGAAACTTTTCGACAAGTACCCCAGTGCACCTTTTGACACGTTAGACACACTCAAATGGCACTATTAGTCTGTACAGTTTCACTTAGAGTTGTTGTGTTCAGTCTCTTGCTTAGATTGAAAAATTGTCCCCTCTGTTCTTTTTGTCCCTACCTCTTGTTTCGTCTATTAATCTTCTTCATCACTTTTTCGCCTTTCTTCTCTGCCATTAGAACTTTATCTACCACTTATGAGTATGTTGACAATTTAAATAATCTTACTCTAGTTCGAAGATTTAACCTCAATCCACTTTCAAACTTTCTGGCCTTGAGATCTTTTGTGGCTATCATGTAGGGTGCATAGCGTGCCAACTCTGTAAACTTAGCTTTATATTTGTCAGTCAGATTATATTAACCCATAATTAGTCTATCTAATTATGGCATGATTCTTATATTTTTAGCTGTATATTTTAGCTTCCTTTTTTAGTTAGATATGATTGATGTAATCGCTGAAAATCAGCCATGTAATTAGCTCTAACATTTGTTATATAATGGAGAGAAGCCTTAGTATGAGGTATTGAATAAAATTGACATGGTATCAGAGCCATAATCAAACCATCGATTGCCTTCTTGTTTTCTTCAGGCATAGGCGCCGTCGCCTTCTTCTTCTTTTCTGGTTTTCCAGTTCGCGAACCCTAGCCCTCAACGCTTTAGGCGCCGTTGTCTTCTTCTTCTTTTCTTGTTTTCTGGTTTGCGAACCCTAGCTCTTGACGCCACTCGCCGACCACCAAAACCCTAGCCGCTGCATCTCTGGCTTCCGGCGATATCTTCTCAGCACTCTGACGACCTCGCCGACCTCCGGCGACTCTGGTTCTTGGCTCTTTTGTTCACGTCGGCAACCTTCCAGGTTGAGCCGACTCTGTTTGTTTTCCTGGTTCGTGCGTGAGCTCTTTGGTTGCAATCCTTGGTTGTTGATCGGTACTGTCGATCGGTATCATCTTCTCCTGTTTTGTGATTGAACTCAATTGGCGCTTGATTTCGGTTAATTGGTGTTTGGTATACTCTATTTGGCTTGAAATTTGGTTTGCTCTATTTGGATTCTCTATTTGGCTTGCTCTTTTTGGCTCTTTTCTGATTTCAACTTATTAGTGTTTGGATTCACATTTGTCTCATCGTGATTTGTTGCTCTCGGGGGTCTCTCGTATCTCTGGTCATTTTTTTCTTTTCTTCTGGTGTTTGTGATTTATCATGTCTACTAACGAATTTCTCGGAGTCCGCTTTACTGGTAAATATTATTCTACTTGGAAATTTCAGTTTCAACTATTTGTTATGGGAAAAGAGTTATGGGGACATATTGATGGAAGTGACCCTCTCCAATTGAAATGTCTAAATTGGCTCAGTGGAAGGTCAAAGATGCTAGAGTAATATCATGGATCTTAGGATCTATTGATTCTCAGATTGTCTTATATCTGAGGCCATACAAGTCTGCTAAAGGTATGTGGGAATTTTTAAAGAAAGTTTATAATGAGGACAACAAAGCCGGATGCTTTTAGTTGGAATATGAGATTGCCAATTACACTCAGGGTGATCTCTCCATTCAAGATTATTTTTCTAGGTTTCAGAACTTATGGGATGAATTTGCTGACATGGTTTATGCTAAGGTGCCAGCGGCATCTCTATCTGCTGTTCAAAAAGTTCATGAACAGAGCAAGATAGACTAGTTTTTGATGAAATTACGGCCTGAATTCGAAGCAACCCGGTCTAATTTGATGAACCGTGATCCCTCTCCTTCATTGGATATTTGTTTTGGAGAATTAATTTAAGAGGAGCAACGTCTTTCCACACAGGTCATTTTTCAGCAAGATAAAATGACATCTAATGCCGTTGCATATGCCGCTCATGGGAAAGGCAAGGGTAGAGATATGCAGAAGGTTCAATGTTTCAGTTGCAAGGAGTATGGACACATTGCTGCTCACTGTTCAAAGAAATCTTGCAC
>JAUMHN010437628.1:0-11712 GCA_032360265.1 Heliamphora ciliata
CAAGTAAAAAACTAACCTCTTCTCATAAAGTGTCCATGTCAAGGAAATTAGTCTCCACCTAAACATAGAGAAAGTCTGTTAAAATACAACCTTTCCAAGATCTTATTGTCTGAGAAACCCGTGTGCACTAGCTACAACCAATAAAGACTGTCAAATATGAAAAAAAAAAAAAAAATTGTCATTTTCATTATGAGTAATGATGGTGATTTTTTCTTGATCGTCCTTTGAGACCCTTGATTCCTACACGAGACAATGACAATCAACCATTAAGATAGACATTGGTGTGGTACTGGCCTAAATCTCTCAAACGATTAAGTCAATAAACAGTGAAATAATAGCCAAGTAAAAAAATTGGAGAGAGTTTTTGTGAGAATAATACTTAAATCCATTATGATGGATCTTTTTACCAGATTTTTAGGCAAGTGACAGACATGTCATGTGCAAACCGTTAAGAATCGTACTAAGTACTCAACTACCCCTAAGGCCTACTTGCTTGTGTCCGGTACACACCCTTAACCTAACCAAGAGCAAGAAACAGAGCAGCAAGGTGGTCCTCCGCTGATCAACATATCAAAAGGGATGATGACAATACTTGACCAGAGGAACCTCTAAGTGGTCTTAGATGAGCTGATCAGCACATAGAGTTATCTTGGACTGGGCCTCCAAATGCTTGTCTTTATGGTGATTTGGGTCTGATCTTCTTGTACACATCAAGTAATTTTCTCAAGAAGAATTAACAGCCTACCTTAAGCACACACGAATCACGATCATCTATTCCTCCTCTCATAGTAGAGTGAGAAATGAGTTCCCTCCATAGGGCACACAGATGCAGCATCAAACCAGATGGTTCTTGTAGAAGACAGGCAATCAAATGATAGATGAGAGAGAAAATAGGTGTTTGGGTTAGTCCTGTGTTCTGTCCCTGCTCGGTGATCTAGTTAAGGTTTAGTATAATGTTGAAGAACGAAAATAAATGATCATGGAAAGTGCAGTTTCTACCAAAGTCTCAAACTAACAAAACACTGTTCATACATATCAGTTTTTACAGCAAAAGGCAAAGATTCACAAGAAAATGGCATAAAAACTGAGATGGATTAAGAACATCAAATAAAAATAAAGTGTGCAAAAGAATTTGCAATATAGTGGCAGCATTCAAATATAAATAAAATGAGTACAAGAATCAAAGGAAAAACAGATAGACTAGAGGGAAACACTTTGCAAAAAAGATATGAGAGAACCGATTATCTTTCCTCTCTTGCTTATCCAAACAAGATGGAGAAAAAACCTCAATTCTTTCTTTTCTTTTCTTTTCTTTTCTAGTTAAGATGGTGATAAGCCCATGAGTCCAAATTGTTGTTTTGGGGAAGAGGGGGGGTGATAAAAAGCCTAACCTTTTTAATTTTACATTCTTCTCCAATGTCTAAACAATTCACTCCCCATTTATTTGTTTCAAAAGGTAAGAGGAGATTGTGTTGCTTTTTTCCATGCAGGATAAGTGAAATTAGAACCTCTTGAAGGTTGACGGGAAGCTAAGAAGGATGAAAACTTCTACTATGGTAGTGTGTCGTATCAGACACGACACTTTCTAGACACTAAGAACTCTGAACACTCTTTGAACGCTCCTAAATTCGTATTCAATATTTTTTAAACATGTTTTAATTAAAAAATTAAATTTATAATGTCATACGCTTTCAAAACTTGACAAACACTTCAATGATCTCCGAATACGTTCTATATGATGAATTTCTTTATAGTAACAATATTTTGTATTCTTCAAAACGTAAATTATGCACATTAAATATATTTTAAAACATTTATAAGAATAAATATAAGACTTTTATTTTATTAGTAATATATAGTATATTTTTTTAATTACTATTGAATAAATTATTTATATATTGAACATATAATAAATATATAAAAATATAAAATTTTAATTTATCCCAGACGTATCGTGTCCTGTAATTTTTGAAAATTAGCGTGTCGATGTGTTCATATCGTGTCTGTGTTGTCTCGCATGTCCGTATCCGTGCTACTTAGACGAGAAGAAATTAGTTGAGACATGGGTTACCATACATTTTTGGTAAAAGACTAGTATGTTATAAATGTTTGGAAATACGTTAAAAAAATATTATATATCAAGTTATGCAGGTTCCAAACCCTAAGAAAGAAGGGTCAAAGTGGTTAAACTGCCAACATCAAACTTATAATCGCACTTTAGATAGCCACATCAAGTGATTGACAATAGGGCCAGTTGAGTTGAGTAAAATTTCTAACATCAAGTTGCCACAAAAAGACTTATCAGTTCATGCAGTTTCCACAATACAAGGCCACAGCGCATGACGCCTTACTTAAAGGTTTAACTTCTGAAATAACATCAATCCTCACAAAGCAAGACTTTAACAGGCTTTAATATAACGGTATGTTACAATGGTGAAGCATGACTCATCCTGCTGAGCTGTAATGGTATTGGATACGGCGCGGCCAAATGACTGAGCTCGAACAAACATAAGCCAAAAACTTATGCAGTTACATTTCAATGACACTACACAATGATAAGATGATATTCACCGATATTACTGCACTTTATTGTATTGGAAGAACAAAATCAACTCAAAACATCAAACTACCCAACATCAAACTATCAACTAACTGTACATTCTTATCAAGTACACATCTGAAAAACACCTGAAGAAATTTCATGAATGGCTAACCGAACTAAATAAGAGAACATGTCGGGAGGAAGTATTGTAAGCAAACATAACCACCCACCCACTATTGTAGTAGCTTTTCCATGATATTAATGTTCTTCTCCACATAAACATAGAAAGCTGTGGGCTAGGAGAAGCTGGGAATCTTACCTGTGCACATTCCATGTCATCAGTATCATGAAGTTGGAGCAAACACACTGCCTAACAAAAAGATTAGATCTGAATTCTATTTTTTCCATTTTAGTGCCAAGGAACTGGATTTTGAGAATATAGATATTTTCACTCCAAAAAATCCAGATGCCTTGGAAGACGATTTCTTCTCTTTGCACTGGTTGGTAGAGTCTCTTGAGAGATCAAGATCGGATCCAAAGCATTCTTTTGTGTTACTGTAGTCAATATCTCTCAAGAGTCGGAGCAGTTCCAGTGCACTTGCCTTCCCCTTCTCATTTCCATTTATTGATATATGAACAAGGGCAGGGATAACACCCTCATCCATGACCATTTGGCAATATTGAATGCATTGAGAACATAAAGAAAGGAGGACAGTTACAGCATGCTCTTGGACCTCATGACTGTCAATTTCTAGTAATTTAGCAATGGAACCAATGCATCCATCAGTTTCAGCAACAGAAACCCTAACATCTTCATCGTGGCACAGATTTGTCAAAATGGATATGCAATATCTTGCAAAAGCAGTATCTTCGAAAAAAGGAACCAACTTAGGGATAAGCTCTGAAGGTACAATGAACAAACTGAGGTCATTGCTTGTGGACAAATTATAAAGTATTTTAATGGCCGGTTCCAGGAATTCTCTGATCTGTGTTTCAAGTATCTTTAGGATGGAATAAGGTGCCGCTGATGCTGCAATTTTAGGCCTACAATATCGGTGACATGACAATGCCTCCATTATTACAAGAGCTTCTTCAGTTACTTCAGAATCTAGGAAGGATGCTAAAAGACTATATGCTTCTTCACGTAGTTGTGAAATACTGCTTCTGCATGAAACAACCAGAAGTATATTAATATGGAGAGGAAAAGCCTATATTTATTCCACATGATGAAGATATGAAAACAGTCGATGACATGTGCCTATATGCCAGTATCATAAGCGAGAATCGAGAAAAAAATAGCAGAGTTAATCAGCTGCTTAGGGCAGCATAAGCAGCTGCTTAGGGCAGCATAAGCAGCTGATTAACTAGGGTAAGCTAAAATATTTTATCAACTAAAGATTGTGATTTTAAAGATTATGTAGGCAGTTGAGTGGAAGTCAATCTTCCCCACAACAGCATTTTTTATAACCATAAACCACAAAAATTAGTACTAACTAACAAAGAAGAGCATTACCCGCACATGCTTACAAAAGCTAACAACAACCGAGTTCCAGATCTCTGAGCCTTTACATCATGCAGGTCTCGTGCGCTCTTCAAAAATCTGACAAGTGGTTCAACAAAATTCTCAAATGACATTGACTGGCAAGCTTGACTGTCGTGTTTCAAATGGCTCTTGACATCTTCAACCACCTCGCATTGAGATTCCCAAGGAAGTTCATCGAATTTATTTAGAACCCCTTTGTTCTTTCCCTGCGTATTTGTGCAAGATTGAATTCTCAGAGAGACATCACTGGTCTGCAGTGACACTAAGTTGGAGCTATCTGTAATCTTAACACATGAGGAATCTGAATTGATACTATCTAAAGATCCAAGTGACACATTACTGAAATCCATCGGAAGACATAAATCATTCATCGAGTTGCTTAAGCTAGCAATGGAAGTGGAAGAGGTTTCACATGAGCAAACCGCAGCTGCTTCTACAGAAGGATCAGGAATGGTGACCCCATTTTCTATACACCACTTAGAAATAAGGTCCTTCAGGGCAACATTTGGTGTCAATGACAAGTGGACCAGCTTCGTTTTAGTCTTTGGACATGTATCACAACCTCCATCAAACCACTTCTGTATCCACATCCTTTCAAATGTTTGCCCAGAAGCAATAACAACAGGGTCATACATCAATCTAAAAGATAGGGGACACTTAAATTCTTCAGGGGGTATGTTCCTACTCAACGTGTCAGTTTTTGCCTCATCAGGTCCATGCTCTGCACGAGATTTCACCCGAGCAGATATATCATAAGAGCTCGCAAATGCAGAAGATTCTTTATTCTGTGGACAGGCATCCTCTGTTTGCTCCCTCAAAATTAATTGTCCATACTTCTTCAAAAAATCCATAAAGTACCATAAGATCTGCTTTTTCGCTGGATCAGTATCACCAACTTTATCAAGCAGCTTCTTAATGGATCGTTTCTCTATTAGTAGAGCCTTTTGGGATGTAATTTGAAGCTTAAAAGCTGCAAACCGAATAGTCTCAATGGCAGAGTTTTCTGTTGAATCCCCTGAAGATGCATATTGCTGGATGAATGCTAGCAAAACCTTCCCAACCTCTTCTTCAGATGAGTCCAGGCTAAATTTTGCACCCCTAAGATCATTAATTATGCAAGAGATCTGCAAAATGACAGGTAATCGCCAACTCTAACACAATCAAGAAAAAAAGAGAAAGAAAGAAAGAAAGAAAGAAAGAAAGAAATGAAGAGAGTAAGGAAAAAAGAGCCACACAAAGCAAAAGTACAAAACCAAAAACGGGCGGGGGGAGGAGGATCTAGAGAATAACAACATAATATTTTGAGAAAATTAATACATAAGGCGGGCAAAATAATCCAAAATTAAAAAGAACAAGCAGGATTCTTAGTTTCTCTATCAGAAGTTAATGAGTAGGTGTGCTGGGAAAAAGTTTTAAAATAAAACAAAAGGCAGTTAAATAGGGAACGGCTGTGAAATTCTCCTGAGGTTATTCAAGCAGTTACAGATTACAGCAAGCTGCATTATTGCCTTAGTTTAAATGACAACATATTAACAATATTAAGGTACAGCAGGGATGCCAACTGCATCAGTCAAAGCATCAAAATGGATTAAACAACAAGAAGTCGCAACTTGCAAAGAACATTTTTTTGTGACAAGTGAGACTTTTAAAGCAGTTCGACTGAAGAAATGCAGGGGATAAGAACAAGAACTCATTCTTTGTATTTCCGTGTCTCTTCCTAACCTCACAGGTTGTGAGATTGAGCTTTTTGTATGCTAGGTGTGTTCTTTTCTTCCCTGAGTGGAACTGTTGCCATAGGGCGTATATTGAGCTTCGTTGTACTATCTCCTTTTTTGGTATAAAATAAATGCTTCCTTACCAATAAAAAAGATAAAGAGTCATCGACCGTAAATCTTTCATATAGTTAATGAAGATAGCAAGCACCCATTAAATTGGTTTCACATGGGAGCTTAAATCTTCAGAACAACCCCAGGAGGTGCCTTAGTTCAACTTACAGGTTGATAACAATGTTGTGAAATCGAGAATCAAGCCGGGATTCAAAATTCCAATTTGTGAATTGAATTGAATCATGAATCATAAAGAGTTGGTTATCATTTTTAAAAATACACATAAACAATCACATATTGATGATATATTTTAAATATGAAAAGTTTATCCATAAATTAGAGAAAATTATGTGAATCATAAACATACGGTGTAATAGCCTATGTTTGGCCTAACTTTTTTTAAAGGCTTTTTGCTTAAAAGCCTTTAAAAAAGCCTACTGGTTTGGCCTCAGATGGCTTTTTATACATCTTTTTACATTTATTTTTTTATTAAAAAAGTCAAAAAATCTTTAAAAAAAACTAGTCCAAACACAAGCTAAGTAAGAGTTTGCCTGTTTGGCAAAAGATGCGGATCCGAGGTCAACGTTAACTTTTATTACATTATTGACAATGCTAAGATATATGCCCATCCCTAGATACATATATTTTTACTGAATAGAAAAAAACAAGGGCAAATGATTAATTAGTATGACAAAAATATTACAAGAGCAAAAGATTAATTATTTTTACAACTACGAAATATTACATATATTTTTAAAACATATTATCCAATGATAAATAACTTAGTACGACATAAAATAATATTTTAATTAATTAGACTAACATTAATTTTTAATTTCATTATTTATGATGAGCTAGCTAACACTAAAATGAGATAAATTTAATATTTAATATTTTTATGATGGTCTAACATTGTGTAGCTTTACAACTGTCCATCTATACCATGTTTGAGGCTTGAATTACGGTAGAAAAAAAAATACAAATATAAGTAAAGGTTATTTAAAAAAAACAAGTAATAATAATAATAATAATAATAATAATAATGGACCATACCCCATATTTTCTGGTACCACCTGGTATTGCCCAGTATGACCGGTACCGATCAGTATCTATTGATATTTTAGACCAAACAGAATTAGAGTGTTGTGTTACCATTTTTTTTTTTTCTAAAACGATACATACCAACTGGTACCAGCTGGTACGAAATGGTATCAACAACATGCCTAAGGTTTCAAAAAGATATATTCTGCAAAATATGGCACTTTCTTTACTTGAACCATAAACTGTCACAAGTTTTGAATTAAATTAAGTTAAGAACTGTTCCTATGTTTCCATAATAAATTATATGCCAAACCTTATAACACAATCAGCTATTAGTTTTATGCATGATGCACATTTAAGTTTCAATTACAGTTTTCAGCTTTTAATTTCCTACTTAAAAGTTCCACATTTGTATTTTTAACCTACAAGGGAAAGCCTCAATGTGACTTTTAAAATACCCAGCACTAGTTCTTACTGTAAAAAAAAAAAAGGAGAGGAAAGGATGACTGGACCAATGTGGGGGCAGCATATAGATGTCAATGCTCAACTAATAACCCAACTCGCCAAGGAACCTCATTGGGTCATAAGAGAATAGTTCTTTAATATGTGATTAAGTATAAACTATAAACTCAGAAATTGATCCTGCTATACAGAGAATACCAGCAACATCCTTGGAACATTATCTGAATATCTCAAAAGAGCAGGTAATTTGACTAACCTCTGAAGCCAACATTACTGGAACATTATTTAGAATCTGACTTAAACTTTGCTCCAATAAATTCCTCGATTTTTTACATCTTGAAAGTATTGCATCTGCTGTTATTGCCTGACAAAATTGTAGAAGCAGTACAAACATTAACACCACTATTAAAAAAATAATAACAATTTGTAGCAGTATATACTGCAGAAAGAAGCAGTTGCATATAGTGATTACATATTTCACGATAAATCTAGTTCTACGTAGGGCAGAACAATGGCAATCGTAAAATATACTGGTTTCTTGCAGATTTTCTTCAACAAGAGTTAAATTGTTAACTATCCCTACGCCTCTTCTATTTTGATGGCATATATTCATCTCTCTCTCAGCCTATCCCTTTTTGTTTTCACTTTCCCTACCATTTATATGAAACTATCAAAAGGACAGTTTATGGCGTAAAACCATATGGTAAACTAATTACATCACTGAAGTACAAAGAAGTTAGAAGCATGTCTTGAAGAGAATCTGAGTAAATATCATCAAGCCACAAGGAGCTAAAAAAGCTGAGGTACCACATGCCCGCTAGTTTAGCAAAGACACCGTTATGGAAATTACACACAGCTGTATTGGCCTGAAACCTTTTAACCAGTCTTTTCTCTTCTTTCAGGGAATCAATGAACTTTCATATATACTTTCCCTTAGTTTATAGGAAACCAAAAGGGTTTTACTAGCTTCGTCATCATATTAATGATATTTTCCTGCAATAACAGGTTTGTCAACGCACCAATTGAATCCCCGAGGTAATTTATCCCAAAACAGCCTTTCGAAAGTTGACTTCCCGCCTTCAGGATTGTTTAAAATGATATTTTCCGTGGGTGAAATTCAATTGAAACTATTTAATGTATCTAAATCATTTTTGTCAACATGTTCAAGCACATACCAAGTAGAGCTTACTAGACTCACTACAGTGACGTAGCAACAACTTTGCCTTCTCGATTCCACCATTCAACAAGCAAAGTGACTGTATTCCCGATGAGCACCGAGGACGAGATGCCTCTATTTCTGGAAATATCTTTAAGATTCTATCAACCAATTTGATTAGTTTTGTGCACATTAAACGATGCACCTGAAATCAGAGACGACAAAAAATGAGAAACCCTGTCCAATAGAAAAGTAAACTGAAACAAATATCATTACAATTATGAAGAGAAAATGTGAATAAATATTTGATAGCAGGAATCACTTGAAGAACAAGAATAACACTCAATATAGTTTCATGAGTTTAAGGACCTACCAAATTTCACAGTAAGAACACTTATATGCCATTTAGCTAGGTTACATGATTGATCTACATCATTTTCACTTTGCGGACATTAGGACCCCTTCAAGGAACAGCATATTCCATTTTCTTGACTATACATATATTATACCCCATTGCCATGGATTTTATCATTATTTGACTATTCCTGTTTTAGGACATCACAACGTCTTCAAGAGACAGCATTAGTTATTGCATCTTCTTGAATTAATTAATATTAAACCTTTAGTCATGATTTTTTCCACTATTTACGGGACATGGAATCTTTCTTTTAGAAGTATAAAAATTTAAGGCTGTACAGATGGCTTCACCAATAGTGATATATAGATATAATACTCAGCTATCCATGCACATTTGTCAGAGAAAAGACTTCAGGGAACTTTATCCGATCTTTTAGAGCCACTTCACGTGTTGTATGGTAAAGTGAACATCAATATATATGAAGTGGCAATAATTAAAACATAAACACAAAAAGTAAACTATCAAAACACATATTTATACCTTTATGTCCCCAGGACATGGCAGTGTTTCCATAACGTCAGTGACATCAGTACTCATCACATAGAAAGCTAACTCTGCACGAAAAGTAATAACCAATTGTCAAAAGTATGCATTTCTTACATGATACAAATCCATATTACTGTAATTAGGTTCATATACCAAACCAAACCAAACCAAATTAAACCTTTGTTTCAAAATTGGGGTCACCTACATGAATCATTTTGCACCATTCTACTCTGTAATTAGGTTCATATATTCATGTGAATTTAGTTTACCAAGATCCTTTCTTGCACTCAAAAGGATAAGCCGGAAGATTTGATTTTTTGTACATGGCAAGCAGCAATGATGAAACAACTAAAGTTACACCAACATAAAGGTTTGAAGAGTCACTTATACAAAGTTTAGTGGAGACATTAATATTCTTTTGAATGAGGCAGAAGCATCACCAATGATTGGGAATTTTTACTAGCTGAGTACGAATTTTATTAAAATTAATAAAAAAATTACCTTCATGAATTTTAATGATCAATTATCAAACAACTAAAATTGGGAATTAATAAAAACTCTATGAATTCAATATATGCAGGCAAAACTCATAAAGGGAATTTATGAGTTTTATGGATTTTATTGAACTTCCCTTTCTGAAATTTACTATCTAATGATCAAACAACTAAAAATTCCCTGCATGAGTAGTAAAATTCCCTTTAGGAATTTTAATGTTTCCACAAAGGGAAATTTGTATAGGGAATGTTACTATGAGAAGTACCTGAGTATGATTTAATAAAGATTCAAAAAGGAATTTTACTACTCATGCAGGCTAGCTGCTATACGTTTAGAAAGGCCATTACAGCTCTAAGACTCATCAACCCCAGTGCCACAATCATTGGGCCAATCTGACCTGCATTTTCATACTTACGGTTCATGTTTATACACTGCAATAAAAATGTCACTGGTAAATCACACTCTGGGACTTGTTTCTTCTTTCAAAAGCGGAAGTACACTGAACAGTTCTGAACTCCCAAATGTCTTAAAACAAGAAACTGCAAACTGTAATATGAGAACAAAAACATGAAACCTAGATATTCAAATCTACTGGAAAAAGCTTTGTACACTTTTCCTTGCTGAGAAACAAAACTGAAGAATGGTTTTGGGGGGAAAGGCATGCCCATTGGAAATATAACGAACCAATTGTGTCTCAAACGGATGGCCGGACAATGCCCAAGCTATATGACTAGTATCAAGAACAAAATATGAATTTAACTTGGGAGAGTGCTGCTTATCTGAGATTGCCATGGTAGGCTATGTTGTGGTTTGTCCAATACTCTTGGTTGGTTGCTTGGTTTACCACACTTTGTGGGACGATACCTATGCTAGCACATTGCTTTGATAGGATCCAGTGGCGGAGATTACTTAGGTTTGTGATGGTCCAAGCTCTCAATGATTTGGGGTTTATGCTCTAGGGCTGATCTTGTCTCTGGCGACCTGTTTCTCTTGAGCTAGGTTAGAGGTTCCGTCCATCTCTAGGCCCTGAACTCACAGCACTTTTGATGTTCCACTCGACTGGTTGGGCCATGGTTCTATTCAGGCCTCTGGGGGTTTATGCCAGTTTAGGCAGTTAATCAAGTGATGTTGCTGTTTAGTGACCAATACTTTGTGTTGACAGGTTCTGATGGTGGAGATGGTTTATTGATGGTCTATGCTTTCGATGGTTTGTGATGTTCACTCTGGGGCTGATCTTATCTCTATCTATCTATCTATCTATCTATCTATCTCCTTCTGGGCATGGTTAGGGGTTCCCTGCACCTTTGACCCTTGAGTTTGTAATGCTTTCGACTTCCTCTCTAGGTTGTTTTTACTATGTGTCTTTTGTGTTAAATGGAGCCTATTTCTTAGCTTTAGCACTAGAGGATAGTTCGGTTTCCTACGTTTATGGTGCTGGTGTAATAGTTGCATAGGCCTTCCTTTGCTGGCTTTTTTTGGTCAGGTCACTCTTGGTTATATCATTTGGAGCTGCGGCTAGTCCTTGGCTGGTCATGGGCGGGTGTTGAATCCTCTGGAGTTTAGGTGCGGCTCATGTTTCCATGAATAGTCAAGAACCATGAGATTGCGGCAACAGGTCCAAAGGCGGTGATGGATTAGAGGTGCGTTATTCAGTGTAGTTGTTGGCTATGGCTTTCACCAATCTGAGCTGACTCTGGGACTGACCTGTCTTCCGTGATTTCATGGCATACAGTGAGGGCGTCC
>JAUMHN010437637.1:0-11711 GCA_032360265.1 Heliamphora ciliata
TTTGAGAAAGAAACCAAGGCAAGGATACACGAAGATCCAGATCGGTGCCCACTCGCCGGGATCGTCGTGTGCGTCGGCATATACGTGAGAAGATCATTGGGTTGTCTCGGATCGTTGTTCTACATCAAAGAAGCTTGAACAAGTTTCTTGAAGGTATATTTAATAATAATATATCAGTTTAATGTTATTTTTTTCATGAAAAATGTACGCGCCGTTTTTTACGGTCACGGCGCCGGTTCTTAATTTTTCTTCTGCGTTCCAACACTTTCTCTCCATCGGACAGATTAATTGCGGTATCGCCAGTACAAACCTCCTTTAGGGATAATTATGGATAATTGTTAGTGTGGATCACTTCTCCATCTGAAGGGTTCATTGTGAAGAAATTAATTTGGGATTAGATGATGGTTAACACTTAGCTGTATGTAATAGTATCCTTTCCATCTGAGTCACTACTATTATATATTGGATCGAAACTATGTCAGCTATTTAATTTTACTTGGTATGGTCTGTTGCCTAGATAGTAAAATTAAAAGGAATTGACCTGTCAGGCCTTATGAAGGATAGTAGACGTCCTCCAATCGAAGCATGCTATTCTCAGGTTATCAGACTGCTGGCGAATTAATTTTAAAATGGTAGAGAGAATTAAATTAAAATAAATTCATGATTTTGCTCATCATAATTAACGATTATTTTTTTAATTATATGATTCTCAGGATTAAAATGGCTTTCAACCCACTCGCTCTAATACTCAAAGAAAATAAACTAACGGGACTGAATTTTGTTAACTAGAAATGTAACTTGGATATACTTTTAACTACAAATGATATTACTTCAATATCAGAAAATGTATTTGTTTCTGAAAAAAGTTCTTCCTCTAGGCCGAAAGACATAAAGAAGAAAAAGAGTCATAAATAGGGAGACACGGTTTCCAAGGTAGTTAGTGGGTTACGGACTGGTGTAAAAAAGTCGAAAGGCAGATATTTTTACTGCAACCAGACCCGGCATTAAAAAAAGCTATGTCCAGTATTTCTCAAAAGGCAGAACAAACAGGGTAATTTCTGTTCACTAGTTGTGGAAACATGTTTGGCGGTGTTATCTACCGGTACCTGGTGTGTAGATACGGGAACCACTAATCATGTCTGCAATTCATTGTAGGGGTTCTAGAAAACCCGACAACTTAGTGATGGAGATATTTACCTGTATATGGGCAATAATACAAAGGTAACAGCAGTTACAGTAAGAGATGTCACTCTCAGTTTTGGTAGAGATCAGGTTTTAATATTGAGAGATTGCTTTATATACCTGCCATTAGAAGGAACTTAATTTTCATTTCTGGATTGGGTAAAGATGGATATTTGGTTTATTTTAATAACTCTATGGTTATTAAGGATAATAAACGGGTTATCTATTTTGGTACATTGGTGGATGATCTTTATATTATTACTCCAATTTCTCCTACACTGCAACTGACTAAAATGAATAATATATCTATATTACCATATAAGAGAAAGTTTCCTTCTTTAATGAACCAAATGTTTCTTTGGCACTTACGCTTTGGTCATATTAATCTAAAAAGGATAAACAAACTGGTAGCAGATGGACTTTTGAGTTCATTAAAAGTGGAGGCACTTTCAATCTGTAAATCTTACTTAGAAGGTAAAATGACCAAGAGGCCCTTTTCGGCCAAAGGCTATTGAGCTAAAGAACTGTTGGAGCTGGTTCATTCTGATGTGTGTGGTCCTACAACAATTCGGGCTAGAGATGGCTTTGAGTACTTCATCAGTTTCATTGATGACTACTCAAGGTATAGATATATTTACCTGATGCACAATAAATCTAAATGCTTTAAAAATTCAAACAATTAAGTTAATTTTTGTTAATATAAATTTTCTCTTGTTATAATAGTTTTCTTCTCTTTTCTTTTCTTTATTTTATTTTATCCCTTTTAAGATGTAAAATATAAATAATTAGGTTTTCTTTTCTAATAGTTTAATAACATTTTTTAACTTCTTCATTTTACAATGATTTTCTTTATAAACTTTTTTTCTTTTCTTCATTTTCTTCAAACCTTTAAATTTTCTTTGTTATGAAACCATTATTTTCTTTGTTAAGTAAGTTTTTCTTTACATTTAGTGTTAAAGACTCACCATGTTAATGTTCCTCTAAATACATGTTTGTGCAAATTTTGGGCTACTTTCTCTATATGCACATTTAAGATGGTTTAGGTAATTTTATTAGCAATTCATATTAAGTAATTTCTAACACCTTCTAGCATTTTTCTTTATTTTGATAATTTAGTTTATTTTGATGAAATTGTATGCCGGTGTACTCCATGTATCCTTTAATTCAAAATTACATGTCGTAGGATTTAGAATTTTATCCCTTTATTTGTTTTGATTTAGAGTGCTATGTATATATGTTATGTATTTTTCATATTTGATTTAAGATGCTCTCTCTTTACCTCTATTTTCTTTATTTGCATGCATTTAAAAAATCTTATAATGAACCAATGATGATTAGTAGAGACCAACCTTACGGTTGGGCGAACGGGGTGCCTAACACCTTCCCCAATTCGTACCTTAGCCCCTGAACCCTTTTTCTCTGGTTAACGTTTTAAAGATCGGTAAGCCATTTTCGTTTTTCTTAGTTTTTCTCAAAAACTAAGTGGCGACTCTATTTTTAACAAAAAATAGATTTTTAAAATTTGGCTTTCAAGGTGTTAAAATCTTTTTCAAACATCTTTGAATGCCCTTATTTTTAAACCATTTTTAAAACCCCTAGATCCCAACGCCACAGCTACCAATCGAGCTTTGTTCCTAAGAACTACTCCATTCTCATTCATTTTATTTTTAAAAATTCATTTTGTACCGATGATGGAATGTTCCTTAGGTCTTAGGACTAAAGTCTAAATTTTATTTCTTTCAAATTGATTTAGCTCTTCTTGCATAGCCAAGATTCAAAACTCATTATTTTCAGCTTCCTCAAAATATTTTGGTTCAGCTTGGGAAAGGAATGCTAAATTACCACAAACATTGTGTAGAGAAGAACGAGTTTTGATACCTTGCGATGGATCACCAATGATAAGAACTTTTGGGTGACCATGAGCATACCTCATCTCTTTTGGTAGGCCTAAATTTTCTAGATTTTCAGATTCAGCAATCTGTTAGACTGCATTTTGTTGAAGATTTGAAGCTTCCTCTTGATTTGGTTCTTCATTTTCTTTAATGAAGATATCTTCTATACCTTTTTCTAAGTCTAATAAGTTATCTTCACAAAAGTCATTTGAAGAACTAATGTTAGCTTCATCAAAAACAATATGTATAGACTTTTCAACAACTAGGGTCCTTTTGTTGAAAACTCTATATACTTTACTAGATATAGAATACCCGAAAAAATACTTTCATCAGATTTTGCGTCGAACTTGCCCAAAAGTTCTTTGTTATTATTTAAAACAAAACATTTGCACCAAAAAGCGCAAAAATAGCTGATGTTAGGTTTGCTTTCATTCCATAGCTCATATAGAGTTTTCTTAAGAAAGGCTCTTATCATAGCTCTATTTATGATAAAGCAAGCGGTGTTGACAGCCTTGGTCCAAAAGTATTGTGGTAAATTATTTTCACAGAGCATGGTCCTTGCTATTTCTTCTAATGTCCTATTTTTTCTCTCAACAACTCAATTTTGTTAAGGACTTCTAGGAGCAGAGAAGTTATGGTTAATACCATTTTCATCACAAAATTTTTCAAAATCTTTGTTTTCAAAGTCTCTACCATGATCACTTCAGATACTTGTGATTTGAAAACCTTTTTCATTTTGAACTCTCCGAGACATTATTGCAAAAGAGGCAAATGTTTCATCTTTATTAGCTATGAATAGCACCTAAGTGTATCTAGTGAAGTCATCAACAATAACAAAGGCATATCTCTTGCCTCCAATGCTTAAAATTCTTGTTGGACCAAACAAGTCCATATGCAATAGTTGTAATAGCCTAGAAGTTGAAACCTCAATTTTGAAATGAAAAGGACTTCTCATTGTTTACTTTGTTGACATGCATCACACACTGTCTTTTTCAAATTTAATTTGGGATAACCCAATCATCAGTTTCTTTTTCAAAAGTTTGAAAATCATGTTCATGTGTGCATGTCCAAGCCTTCTATGCCATAACTAACTATTATCACTCAAGGCGGTTAAGCTCTTGGTGTCATTCTTTGAAAGATCATTGAAAATAAATGTATAAACATTTTCATGTCTTTGACCTTCAAGAATAATTTTGTTATTAGTTGAATCTTCAATAACACACTTAGCATGATCAAACACAACTTTGTAGCCTTTGTCACAAAGTTAGCTTATGCTAAGAAGGTTATGTTTTAAACCATCAACAAGCAAAACATTTTCAATAGAAGGGGAATGAATTTTACAAATACAGCCAATTCATATGATTTTTCCTTTGTTATTGTCTCCAAAAGTCACAAATTCGCTATCTTTTGGTTTAAGAGATGCAAACATCGATTGATCGCTTGTCATGTGTCTTGAGCAAGCGCTATCGAGATACCACATTCCCTCCTTGAATGAGGATTTGAGACATACCTGCAAGGAGACTCAAGTTTTGATTTTTGGTACCTAAATTTTCTTGGGTCCTTTTGTGTTAGATCCTTGAGGGTGTGTTCCTTTAGGAACCCAAGCCTTCTTGACAGAGTAATTTGACAGATTTCTGTTTGGACAATGTGTGGCAATGTGTCCATACTCATAATAGTAAAAGTAAGTGGCATTTGTATGATTAGATGATGCCTTAACAAAAATGTTGCTTAAGAATTTTTGTTTCTTCTTGGATTTCTACCCGATTCCAACTTTATCAAAAATGCATTTTTGCATCCCAAGAAGTTTATCTAAATTGTTCTTTCCTTGAGTGAACTTGTAAAATATTTTTGTGAGGTCCTCAACCTTTTCACTCAAAACTTTATTTTCTTCCTTCAAAGCAGAGACTTGTTTTGATAAAGCAGATTTTTCCCTTTTAAAGTCTCAATTTCTGTTGAGAAGGAAAGAATTAGTTTTTTTTTTAAACAGAATTTTTTGCACCCATTTTTCTCAATTCATCATGTAAATCTTCAAATACACATTGCAGTTCATCTCAGGAGAAAGGATTAGGAGTTACCTCATCATCTTTTCTGTCCATGAGGCATAGGTTTGCTACTTCATTTTCTTCCTTTTTATCCTCAGAGCTGTTGTCATCACTCTCACCCCATGCAGCAATCATGGCCTTCTAAAAATCCTTTTTTAATTGCTTTTTGAGCTGAGGACATTCAGCTTTTACATGTCCAGTCTTTTTACACTCATAGCAGATGATTTTTTTCTTTTTGAATTCGTTCTTGAACTTGCTAGAGTCACCTTTGAACTTGGTAGGCTCGCCTCGGTGTTCTTCCTCCTTGAAGAACTTTTTTCCTCCTTATTTCTTATTTCTAAGAAACTTTTTAAATTTTCTTGTGATGAGAGCCATGTCTTAGTTTTCATCATATGAGGAATCTTCCTCAAATTCTTCTTCATGAGTTAAGGACTTGATGGCGTTCCCTTTCTTCTTTTTGTTGTCCTCCTCATCGTCCATCTTGATGTTCATCTCATGGGTCATGAGAGAACCAAGAAGTTCTTCTAGGCTGAGCTTGTTCAGGTCTTTGGCTTCTTAAATGGCCGTGACCTTAGCTTCCCAACTTTTTAGTATACAACTCAGAATTTTCGTACCATTTCTGCATTAGTGTAAATCTTGCCAAGAGATTTCAGTCCGTTAATAATATCAGTGAAGCGAGTAAACATATCAGAAATTATTTTATCATACTTTATTTTGAATAATTCATAGTTATGCACAAGCATACTGATTTTTTACTCTTTCACTTGATTTGTACCCTCATGGGTAATTTCGAGTCTATCCCATATTTCTTTTGCTGTGTCACATGTAGAGATCCTATTGAACTCATTTGGGTTAAGTGAGTAATATAAGAGATTCATAGCTTTAGCATTTTTTTGTATCTCCCTAATATCAGTTTTAGTCCATTTAGCCTCTGGTTTAGGGACAGTAGCCCATTTAACAGTTTTGGTGGGTCTTTTGGGTCCATTAATGATAACTCGCTAATGGTCATAGTCTACGACTTGAATGTAAATTCTCATTCTAGCCTTCCAATAATTGTAGTTTGTTCTATTGAACAAATGGGGTCTATTAGTCGACTGACCTTCGGATTGGATAGGTCCGATGCTAGTGGTTATCATGAAAACTCTTAGACTGTTAAGTCAAAAACAAGAGCCCAAACTCTGATACCAATTGTTAGTTCTAGGCAACCTAAGAGAGGGGGTAAATTAGGTTTTAAAAAATAAATAACAATTTTAAAACAATATTAAAAATCTTTTAATATTGCAATCAAATATAGCAATTTAATTAAAGATAAGAGCAATGCAAGTATTAAAAAGGTTAGGGATAGAGAGATTAAATCGAACACCAAGGATTTATAGTGGTTCGGTTTCTTCCAAGTCTACGTCCACTCCTCAAGTTTTTCCTTAAGTATTTTTACTATCTAGAATACATCACGGGCGTATTCCAAGCTTTTACAACTTCAAGAATTCGCTTGAGTAAACTGAATGTTTACGGGCACATTCACAAGCCTAACACAGCTTCAAGAAGATCCTATGAAAACAATCCGTATTTTCTTCTAATCTCCCTTGAACTCTTCTTTGATGAAATTTACTCACTCACTCAAAGGATAAACGGTGGCTCACCATTGAATATAATAAATGAAGAGTATTAATGAGAAAACACTCACTCTCTTTACAGAAATGATTTACAATAAATGAGAAAGTAAAGAGAGATGAGGAACAAGAACTGGAGATTCAACAATAAATGAGAGCTTGAGATTTTTGAGTTTGATTCAATCAATAGAACAATAAATGTAGGTCTCTAAAAAATTAAATGCTGAGAAATTATTCCTTATATAAGTTATTGTGCATTCATGACCGTTGGAGATAGGTAGAAGCAATAAATGCCAAAAATTCAGCCATTGAAATCTACCGCGAGCTTGAATTTCCATCGCAGGTGTTGACAAAAATGCCTTTGGTGTCGACACAAAATGTCTAGGGCAGAATCCCTTAAGTGGTTGGGTCAACACAAATTTTTTGAGGGGTCGACAGAATTTCTGCACGCTACCTTACCAACATCCTGGTGTCGACACATTTGGATTTGGTGTCGACTCGTTTGAAACTTCAGCACCCAGAGGAGCCTCTTTGTGTCGACTCAATTTGCTTTTGGTGTCGACACTAAATTCTGCAGGAAGCTTCGGTTCTTTTGTGTCGACACATTTAGACTTTGGGGTCGATACCAAAATTCTTCAGGCAGGCTCAGGACTTTTGTGTAAACTCATCTTCAATTGGTGTCGATACCTCAAAATCTGCAGGTGGCCTCGGTTGTTTTGTGTCGACACAATTTTCATTTGTGTCGACTCAAATTTTCGGATACCAAAAGTGTGAAGCACTTTTGTGTCGACACAAATATAATTTGTGTCGACACATTTTGAGTCCATTAGAGCTGCGGCTCTTTTGTGTTGACACAAAATTTATTTGTGTCGACACTAACGTTTAATACCTGAAATATAACTTCATGAACATGTTAGGGTGTCAAACTATTTGTTCAAATGGATTGACATACTTGATGAGTTTCAAGTATACCTTGCCTTAAAAGTGTTTGACTAATTTTTCAATTGGGTTCAACACAAAATATTCTTATTTTAGAATACTTAAGTGTTTTAATCCTTTTGAAAGGGAAGTCATTTCTTTTGGCTAAGGGGTCAAAACATTTGTTTAAAATGAGTTAGCACTTTCATTTTGAAAATATAAAATATAAAATATTATTCATTTAAATCCATTTATTCTTAGAAAATAAATTATCAAAATTATCAAAATAAAAAACCCTTGGGCTAACTACCATCAATCTGTTGCCTAATCACTCGGCTCAGCAAAACATCAATGCTATTGAAGGAGAGGCAAAAATCTTTAACCATATAAAGTTTATAGTTTCAATGATTGAGCCAAAGCCTACTGTAGATATGCCGCCTAGTCATGACGTGTTGTTGATCAATAACTTTGGTAAGGAACTTGTGGACAATGACTTTGATGAATTCCCAATCTTCATTATCCACGAGAAAGACGACTTTCCTTGCTCCAGCAGTGATGATGAAGAAGGCGAAGAGCTCAGAGGTTTTTAGAAGGAATTGAAATGACTCGAGGCTCTTAAAGAACTAGAGGAAGCTAGAATAGAGATTAAATGGCATTTTCTGACCACCCCAAGTACGATACAGCATGGTATGGTGAGGCTCAATCAACTTTAAAAACTGAGGATTCAGAAGTAAAGGTGTCAGTAATAAGGGAATCATTAAAAGGAAAAAGAATCGATGATAACGGGATCATGCAAGTTGAGAAAGCACCGATCAATGGAGAACGGACCACAACAAAGGAAGGACAAGTAGAAAAAGGGAAAAGTCTGCCTCAAGTAAACCTCTCGGGTATTGCGGGTTCTATATTTGATTCTTTAGTTTATATCATTCCATTTCATTAGCCAAAGCCGAGAACTGCTTTACCCGAGGGACTGACTCTATACTCTCTTGACGTGGATGAGATCTTGTACATAGAAGAAAATGACCTATGAGAACTTGAAGAATTGGATGAAGGACCTATGGATATGAAAGTATTCAACGATGAAGTGGGAGATGTGCCAGAATGGCATCTAATTGTAGAGGAATCGTATGATGACGGAGGGCCCTGGTCAATTAGCGAACCTTATGTCTCTCCTCCACCGTATGATTGGGAAGACCCCTTTGACGAGTTTCACTACCTCAGCTCATTAAGTTAGAAAATCGTGTTAATGAGGAGTCCCACTTGTTTGTGTAGAACGTGATGGGAATAGAAGAAGATCTCTGGGGAATTGGAAAGACAGGTAACATAAGAGCTATAGGAGAAAAAGACAACCAAGGAAGAGTAAAGATAGAAGATTTTTGAGCTTTTCTGGGAGAAGAATACTCAGTGACAGAAGTCAAGCAAGTAACTGACCAATTTGAAGGATTATGAGAACCCGAGGAATATGTGTGACACCTAATAAGAAGCAAAAGACACATTAAGCCCACTTAGTTTAAAAAAAGGGGCAGCCAAGTAAAGGAGTTGAAGAACAAAGGTAGCAGGGCAAAAGGCAAGAAGGAAAAGAAGACGATGTGGTGTTGAAGCAATTGAGAAAAACGGAGGCAAACGCCAGTATCTAGGGTTTATTAGTGGCCTCTCATAAACATGGACAGGTTATGCTGTGTAACACTTCAATCCCGTTTTAATATAATTCGAATATGTTTTTGAAACCGAACCAATGTGAAAACATTTCTTTAAAAACTGTACCTTTGAATAACCCATTTATGTCTCAAGGTTCATTTACAAGAAACTTGATTTTTTTAACAAATTTTGGAGGTGAAACATAGCAGACACCTCACCGCTCAAGCGGTGACACACCCGAGAGCTTTGCCAAAAAACTGTGAAGATTGTCTAAATTTTGGGAAGAAGATTCAAATAAATGATTTTATTAAACCTATCAAGAGGGTGTAAAACCATGGCAAGGAAACAATTAAGTGAGAACTAAGTCATTCTTTATCATAAGCCAAACATTGTAGGCAAAAATCATTCATAGATGGATCAAAACATTCAACCCAACCAAATTAGTACGTCCTCACATGCACGCATCACATGAACATTTGACCCTAAGGTCTTACAACATCGGTATTTTAGTTTATAATTACAGTAATCCAAGTACCCAAAAAGGAATTACATCTTTACAATCTCATTTCTCAAAATTAATTATTTAGGGAGGCAATGTAATCCTATCGTCTTTCCAAAAAGCCATCAGTCACTGGTATTATTCCATGACCTTCTTTCCGTTATTACCTGAAATATTGTTAAACAACATGAGCCAGAGCTCATAGGAACAAGACTAACATTGAATATATGCATGATATACAAAGGTTGTTATGCAGGGTGTGCACACAGGTTTAATCAAACTTATATCTTTCAATTCAAAGAAAATTTCTCATGCGTAACCAAGTTTGTATAAAATGAGTATTCATCTTAGATTTCTTAATTTTGGGGGAATTAACCCTCTCACCATTTGGATCAACCAAACAAGGTATTGCTCTTAGCCAACCCAACACATTTAACATCCTCATATCTCAAATTATGATCTCATTAACCCAATATATTATAACACATGTTCACACACACATGGAGGACATCCCTTGTGTTTCACCAACTCGTGGCTAACAAATATAGGTGCCGACGCTGGACGAGCGTATAGACCCGCGTAACGTTACAATCAACTCGACCACACATGCCCCATAGTGTAACGAGACGTTCTATACCTCGTCACAACTAACGTCTGTTCCCGGTTTAGCAGCTGGCGGGCAGATAACCCAACAACGTCCTCTCCCGGTTCACTAGCTGGTGGGTAGAGAACCCAATCTGCGCAGTTTTTTGAACTTTCACCGTGGAGCAACTCGTGCCCAACTTTAAACGATCCCTTGGATCTCAAATCGGCCCTTTTTATATACATATATCACAACACAACACACACGTGTGAGTCCAACCCAAGTGGTTCCTCTCACCAAACTCATTTGATCACATAATTCTTCTGTTCATATACCCGTTATTTGGGGCTTAAACCCGTATTGATAGTCATGTAACTTCACGTTTACACCTTCACTAGTTTTACACAACAAAATCCATGTTTTTGACTTAAGATCAACGTACATCGCTTAAGTTCATGAGATCAAGTAACAATAGGCTATGATAACTTTCAATTTAACCATAAATCATTTTAATTTCATCACATCATTTTTTTAATTCCCAAAACCCCCAACTATCATAGTTACATCCCAATACTCAAACCCTAATTTCTCATTTCTTGCCTCAATCATATAAATGAACAATATCGAGATAAAGATATGATAAATCTCCCATAAACCCAGGAGCAAACCTTTATTATCACCAATTTCAACTCTAGGGTTTCTAAAATACAAGTTTCATGCTTATAATCTCATAAAACTAGAAAATACAACACATCTCACGTGAATATTCAAAGAGAGTCTAGATCCTACCTTTTGGATGCTTGATTCCCAAGAAAAGCTTCACACGAGCCCCAAACATGGAGATCTCTAACTACGAAGTGAAAGTACCGCCTTCCAAGAGAAAAATCGATTCTTCAACGGTTGAATCACCGATAAAAACACAAGGTATCGTCTTGAGGAGGGCCAAGAGGGCTCCTACACTCTCCAAATCCAAACCCTAGACCTCACCTATGCTTTAGAGAGAGAGAGGAATGAAAAGAAATGAAAAAAAAGGTCCACGCGACCCTAAAAAAAATAGATCTGCGACAGTCCGCTCGAGCGGACCTCCACCGCTCGAGTGGTCACCCTCCAGCAATTCTCTGCCACTCCACTGCTCGAGCGGTAAGGACCCCGCTCGATCGGTCAATCCTGAACTGCGGTCTCCACATTCACTAAGGTTATGACTGAGCCATACAACCATATGACCTCACCTAAGCGAATTTTTCCTACATAATTCAATCTTCAACCATCACTACGAATGTGTACTAGCTCAAAAATAAACTTTCATGCATGATTTATACCCCCAAACATTTCCACGAGACATATCAT
>JAUMHN010437648.1:0-57441 GCA_032360265.1 Heliamphora ciliata
AAAACTCTGTGCCACAGTCGTACCGATAGTATGCCCATTTCCATCTAAACTGTGAACATAAAACTTATATTCTGTAAGAACTTAAAATCTGGTCTTTTGTGTGTAAGTCGTACTCTACACACCAAATTAAATACTATACAGAATATTGGACATCCATGCATATCAAATAAATGATACACATACATTGCTTATAAAGATTCTCATAAAATGAAAAACTAATTTTATTAAAAATAAAATTAAATACTAAAACCATGATTTTCAGAATACCAACCCTAACAGTGACAACTTTGTATCAGAGCTCTGGGTTCGAATACCTAAGAGCCATGGGAAGAGGGTGCATCACCTTGTGAGAATGATTATGTGTGCTTGATTGCATGTGTTTAAACGTTTTTATACCATGAGCATGATAGCCTGCTGAGTGTTATAGTTTGTGTGTGCGTGAGTATGGAGGTTGGACCTTAGGATTGATTAGTCTTGCATTAGGGCATTTGGATCAACAAAATTAGAAGGCAAGTTAGAAGTGCGTTTGGCTTACGTGTTTTATAGTAAGGAATTTGAGAAGGTTATTCAAATTGACGTGTTTTTCTTGTTGGTTCTCCTCGGTATGTGAGATGTGTTTACGTAATCTTGAGTGGCTATGTGTTAGCATGATTACGTGTATTATGTTTTTACGTTAGTAATAACATGTTGTATGAAAGCTTATATTGCTATATTGCCTTCGTATAGAGTTATGTCCACGTAGGGAGGAGGGGGACGGGGTCGTGGTCGAGGCTGTGGCCGAGGTCTTGCATATGTCCAGATTCAGGAAGAAGGGGATGTTCATGCCCCGCAGAAACAAGTGGGTGGTGCTGACGTTGTACAGGAGATGCTTGGTACACTGAGATCGATGGTTGAGGCGACCAGGGCTGGAGTGAGGGCTCCTGAGCCAAGGGCCTCTGTGGCAATGATGGAATTTTGGCGGTTGGATCCTCTAACCTTTTCGGGGAGCCGAACCCCAAAGTCGCTACCGAGTGGTTGGAACTAACCACGACGATCTTAGATACCATGGAGAATGAGGATGATGTATAGCGTGTTAAGTTGGCGGTGTTCCAACTCTGGGAGGATGCGAGGGAGTGGTGAAAGTTTGCCAAAACCATGGTGGATGGTACGTGGGTCACTTTTATTCGGGCGTTTTTGGAAAAATACTTCCCTTGTTCTTCAAGAGATACATACCGGGAGGAGTTTCTCTCCCTTGTTTAGGGGAACCTTACCGTGGTACAGTATGAGGCTAAGTTCGCGAATCTATCACGGTTTGCATTTATGACGGTGTCAACGAAGGAGTTGCGCACAAAAAGGTTTGAAAGGGGTCATCAACCTTCAATCAAAGATAGTTTTGCTGCGCTGGGTTCATGAGTTTACATTGAGGTTGTGGAAGCCGCCATTCGTGTGGAGAATGCAATGGTAGAGAGCCACAGAGTTAGAGAGAGTATGAGCCAGTAGGGCAAGGCAGGTGCACAGTTTTAGGTGCGCTGGAATAAGCGCCGAAGGTCATCTAGTTCGAGTTCTCATCTTGTGGGATCGTGTCAGCTGCAGCTTTCTACACCTGCACTTTTAGTGGCCTCAATGGGAAGTCCGGAGCAGAGGGGGTTCATTTGTTATCGATGTGAACAATCAAGGCATCGTTCACCTGAGTGCCTGCAAAAGGGCTAAGTTTAGAGTTCAGCACTTATCAAGTCACAGAGGAGAGAGCCACCAGTATGTTTTGGGTGCGGTTAGTCTGGGCACATTTGTAGGTACTGTCCCCAAGAAAGGAGTGTTCAACGTACGGTGGGAGTGACAGTTGTTTCGCCCGCATAGGGATGGCAGACGCATGAACAACCTAGGGCTCCTACCTTTTGGTTTGCGAAAGGGGGTGCCTCAGTGCAGTCTGTGAGGCATTGACGGCCCAGGGTCAATGAACAGACTAGAGCACTACAGGGTAGAGCATATGTCCTTACTGATCCCAGTTCTTCTAAAGCACCGATCATACCCGACATAGCAGCTACTTCATCAATGATTAGAGGTACTATCTTAGTATATAGATCATGGGCCAGTGTTCTTATCGACACGGGAGCATCGCATTTCTTTATTTCCTCTATTTTTGCATCTGCATTGGGGTTAGAGACAGACTCGTTGGGTAGTGCGTTTGAGCGTAGAGACCCCGGTCAGTGGGAATGTGGTGTTGAGTCGAGTTTGTAGATCCTATGAGTTGGGGGTCGCCAGTCGTTGTTTAGAGTTTGACTTTATCATTCTAGACATGACCATGGTTGATGTCATCCTAGGGATGGATTAGCTGACCACCTATCGTGCCTTTATAGATTACAATCGATGGAGGGTATCGATCTGTACGCCTCTATGCCTAGTGTTGCTCGGAATCGAGGGAATTTAGGGTTGCTCTTTTTTGCTCTCATGTTGGATGAGACGGTTGGGGTTTGGGGGAAGTTTTTCCCAGTGGTTTATGATTACCTAGATGTCTTTCCAAACGGTCTATTCGAGTTGCCACCAAGTTGTGAGATAGAGTTTTCTATTGATCTGGTTCCAGGAGCTGCTCCCATTTCTATGCCATCTTATCGCTTTTCACCAACTGAGTAGCAAGAACTCAAGGTATAGCTTCAGGAGTTGGTTAATAAACGGTTTGTACGTCCGAGTATGTCGCCGTGGAGAGCTCCAGCTCTTTTTGCTAGGAAAAAGGATTGGTCCTTGAGATTGTGTATCGACTATCAAAGGCTAAATCAGGTAATGGTGAAGAACAAGTATTCTATGCCAAAGATTGATGACTTGTTTGATCAGTTGAAGGGGTCAAGTTGCTTCTCGAAGATTGACCTGAGGTCAGGGTATCACCAGTTGAGGATTACAGACAAGGACATAACGAAGACTGCCTTTCGAACGTGTTATGGTCACTATAAGTTTTTAGTTATGCCGTTCGGTTTGACGAGCGCCCCTGCAACATTCATGGGTTTGATGAACCATATCATCCATCCGTATTTGGACAGCTTTGTGGTTGTGTTCGTGGATGAAATACTTATATATTCACCCACGATGGAGACGCATGAAGAACACCTGCATATTGTTCTATAGATTTTGAGAGAGCATCGCTTGTATACGAAGTTCGAGAAATGTGAGTTTTGAATGTCCAAGGTAAGCTTTCTTTGACACATGGTGTCAAAAGATAGAGTATCAGTGGATTCTTCAAAGATGGATGCGGTGAAGGATTGGGAATGACCGAAGAATGGGTTTAAGATCCGTAGCTTTTTGGGTTTGGCAGCTTACTACCGGTAGTTCGTGAAGGATTTTTTTAGACTTGCCACGCCGATGACGCGTCTTATGCGGAAGGGAGTTATGTTTGTTTGGAGCGAGTCCTGCGAGTTAGCATTCCAGGAGTTGAAGAAGTGGTTGACTAGGGCACCAGTGTTGATTATTCCTGAATGAGGTTTAGGTTACACAGTGTATTGTGATGCGTCACATGATGGTCTGGTTGCGTTCTGATGCATGGAGGTAAAGTTGTGGCTTACAGATCTCGGTAGTTGAAGACTCATGAAAAGAACTATCCGACACATGATCTAGAGTTGGCAGCCATGGTCTTTGATTTGAAGACATGGCGGTACTATCTTTATGGTGAGCACTTTGAGGTTTTATCCAATCACAAGAGCTTGAAATACTTGTTTTTGATGAAATACCTGAATCTACGCCGTGGATGGAGTTGTTGGAAGACTACGATTTTGACTTGTAGTACCATCCGAGGAAAGCCAATGTCGTGGCCGACACTCTCAATATGAGATCTCATAGATCGTTAGCTTCAATGGCTATATGAGAATGGGACATTCTTGGAGAAATTGATAAGTTTGATCTGTGTCTCAGAGAGACAAGGAGAGGTGCAACTTTATTTTTAGAAGCTTCTCGACCTGCATTGGTTGCATGTGTGCTAGAGACTTAGCAGACAAATCAGGAGGCTCAAATGAAACGAGATTTTATGGCTAATGGAAAAGACACTACAGGATGGGTTGTGAGTCTGGATAAGAGTTTGAGATTGGCAGGGAGATTGTTTGTACCAGAGTCGTGTCATACCGATGTACTACATAACTTTCATCATTCTCATCTTGTAGTGCATCCAAGAGGCACTAAGATGTATCACGATCTGCGCCGTCAGTTCTAGTGAAAGAGAATGAAGAGGGATGTGATTCAGTTCGTTTCTCGATGCCTTACTTATCAGCAGGTAAAGGCAGAACATCAGAGACCAACTGGATTGTTATAGTCGTTGCCGATATCAAAATGGAAGTGGGAGAACGTCGCGATGGATTTTGTATTAGGACTTCCTAGATCGCCAAAGAGACACGACGCTGTTTGGGTTGTGGTTGATAGGTTGATGAAGTCTGCACATTTTCTTCCCATTCGCGTGAAGGATTCGATGAACCGACTTCGTAGGTTGTATATCCGTGAGATAGTTCGGCTACACAGATTACCTGTGACTATTGTTTCTGATCGAAACCCAAACTTTATATTGCGCTTTTAGCAGAGTCCTCTGGTGGATTTGGGGATGAGTTTGACATTCAGTACAACTTTTTATCCATAGATGGATGGCTTGTTCGAGCGTACCATTCAAAAATTAGAGGATATGTTGAGTGCATGTGCGCTTGATTTTTGGGGTTCTTGGAAAGATCATTTACCGTTGGCAGAATTTGCATACAACAACAGTTATCAGTCCAGTATTAGGATGGCACCATATGAGGCTTTGTATGATAGGCCGTGTAGATCGTCGATATGTCGGACGAATGTGGGAGAGACCACAATTTTGGGACTCAACTTGGTGTGGGAGACGACAGAGAAGATCTTCGTGATTCACCAACATCTAGTGACCACTCAGAGTTGGCAAAAGAGAAATGCTGATCAGAGGAGAAGACCTTTGGAATTTACATTGGAGGACCACATGTTTCTGATGGTCTCGCCACATAGAGATTTAATGAGATTTGGCCGTAACGAGAAGCTATCACCGCATTTTATTGGACCGTTTGAGATCCTTGAAAGGATTGGAGAGGTAGCATACCGTCTGGCTTTGCCACCTTTGTTGGCATCTGTGCATAACATGTTTTACGTTTTCATGCTTGCGAAGTATGAGCCTGACCCGTCATATGTTCTGGATTGGGCTGAGTTACAGGTGGATGAGAATGTTACATATAAGGAGCGACCTGTAAAGATTCTAGACACGAAGGAGCAAGTGTTGGGAGGGAGGACCACTGCTTATGTCAAGGTCCTATGGCTTTATCACGGGGTTGAGGAAGCGACGTGGCAGCTTGAGTCTGGGGTTCGTGCTAGAAACCTGGAGTTGTTTACCTTATAACCTTGTAGCGAATTTTGGGGGAAAAATTCCTTAAGGAAGGAGAGTTGTGAGACCTGATTTCGTTTCTTTTTTCGTTATATATACGTTCGACGTGTTAGTTTTTGCTCCATCATAGTTGAACAGAATGTTATATGTGTCTTTATCATTAAATGCTTGTTATGTTGTTTAGTTGAGTTGGTTGGTTTAGAAGTTTTCCTAAACTTGGAGTACGAGCCATGTGTTGGCAGTAGCGTTTCAATCGGCTAAGGGGGTGAATCCAATGGAGTGGATGTTCTGGGTTGCGGTTCAGTCAACTGAGGTTGGAGGTTCAGTCGACCGAACAGAGGCTGTGGTGTGTTTTCGGGTTTTCAAGTAGCTTTTCAGTCGATTGACTTGGTGAGTTTAGTCGACTGAGTTCCTGTACGAGGCAGAGGCTATAAATATCTACCTTATATTAGATATTTTCAAAACCTTTCTTCTTGGTTAAGTTTCCTTTTGTCCACCTTCTCTTTAGACTTTTGGGTGGCCCAGGCATAGTTTTTGTCGATCTGTTAGTGGATCCTTGATATTCATGCCTTGGGCTTCGCTTTCATCCAGATAAATACTTATTTCGACATGGTTCGATTTTCGAGGCTTTGAGTTTTGACTCATCGCAGTAAGATCCTAGACTATGTTGTCTTTAAAATGTGCTACATACAGTTTTATGCTTTCTACCGGTAGAAAATGCTTTAAATGCTGTGTTTTATGTAACACCCCGGTACAGGCCCTAGTTGTAGCAACCTGATTTGTAACGACTAGTGTAGCAATCCAACCCAAACCTTAACATTAGCAACGGTAAACTAATAAGATCTTAGGTCACTGAAAGATTGAAAACCCTAACTCGGCCCGGACACCCTAATTCGATTCGAAAATTCTAAAGAGATCAAATGCTTAGAGGAAAAATTCTAATACTCAGAGAAAACTCCTAACATCCTAAATTATGTAAATAAAATGAAATATTAGATTTAAAAAAATCTCATAATTAGGTTAAATTGACCATTTTGCCTCTAGTATAGCAAAAAGTCTTAAAATTTTAAAATTTGACACATAGACACCCTAAATCAGATATTTAAATACAATTAAGCAATAAAAGACAAAATAACATCAAAACACGACAAAAATGCCCTTAGTGGCCGGCAACATTGGAGTTTGTGCCCAAAAAGTGACTTTTTTTGCCTTTTTAAGTATAAAAATGAGAAAAAATTGTATAAATTAAGCATTATTATGACCCAAGCCTTTTTATACAAGTAATATATATAATAATATAATAATATAGGTTAACAAAAGTAAAAAAATAATTATTTAAAAGTTTTACACAATAAATAAGTCAAAAAACTAATTCTAGTCAAACTATCTTAATTTAGCTTAAAAGCCTACACCTATTTAATTAATTACTATAAAAATTATGATAAATCATGGGAAGACTAAATTAATTAATATAATAGATTTTAGTTGGTTAAGATACCAAAAAGATACACAAAATTAATATTTTATGCATTTTCTTGCACAAAATGGTACCAAAATACAATTTAAACCCTAAAAAAATGCAAAATTGATTTTGAAGCTTCCCCAAACAGCCCTAGCAGACTTTCCCTCTGCAAAAATCTGAAAATATCTCTTACACAATTTCTTAATATGAGCTAGCCTCCCATGCAACCAATCATAATTAAGAAAAATTTAAATTTTTTTACACAATCATCTTTAAACCCACCCTTTTAAAATTCTATCAAAAGAACCCTATCTCCCACTTCTTCCCTTCATTTTCGTTGAGCTTGAGAGAGGGTGAGTGACCAGAAAATCTAACTCCAAAAGTTCTCTAAGTGTGGGAAGAAGAAAGAAGAAGAAGCAAGGAAAAGAAGAAGAGGAATCTTAGAAGGAGCAAGGAGGATCCACAAAGCTAAGTCCTAGCTCTTCACCCACCATCACCTACTCTTTCTAAGGTAAGCAACTCCCTTGAACCTTCAGATATCCTCCCCCAAGATACCCCTCAATCCATCTCTATAACAAACCCTAACAAAATAAAACAAAGAATGAGTCAAAAATGCGTCGTAGGAGTGATTTAGAGACTGTTTATGTATGAGTAAGCATTGTATGTATTTGCATGTGTGTATCTTTCCGTTTTATAGCCTAAACATGTTCTGGACTTTTGGTTTATGTGAGCTTATAGCTTGCATGCAAAGAAAACATGTAAAAAATGTACATAACATAAGCCAAGCAAGCAAAACCCTAAGTAGCCTGATTTTCTGGACTTATTTACTTACTGCCACAAACTTTAAATCATCATAACAAAATGTAGGAAAATGTGCTTAAAGTGATTTTTGGGCCCACATCTATATATTTGAGTTATCTTGCAAACAAAATTGGTTTGAAGTGATTTCGTTGGGTAGAACGCCAGATAGCTCATTTTTGCCAAAGAGTGTCAGATCTTGACCACTCTGAGTTATAGACCTAAACACCCTAAGTTAAAGTGATAACTGAGCTTCGATCAAAACATAAAACTTGTCGAGGACACATTCATCCTTCTGTAAACCAAAAATGAGCCAAAAATATGAAGTTAGATGAATCAAAACACATCCCTAAGTCACTATTGATGTTCAGTGACTGACAGATCTCTCTGTCACACATTTGTGTGAGAACCAAAACCTAACGTTTTTGAAGCCAAATACAAGAGTGGTAAACATGAAATTTGTAGCTAACATATTAAACTAATTACTGAGAAAAAATCAGCCCAGAATACCCTCGGATGATACCCCAATGGTTTTAAACCTTCTCTGTTAAAAACACACTCTGCATACCCTTTTTAGGCTGACTGAACCCTTTTTATAAATTGGCTAAAGTCTCAAACTTTTTCCAAATAACTTGCCCTAGCACAAAACATCAAACATGTAGGGGACACCATTAACTAAAAGCCCAGCAAAAATCAGAGCCATAACCATTGAATTGATACCCCAAAACAGTGGTCAATAGAAGCTCAATTCCTATGTATTTCTCTGTAAATTGCTGAACCGTTTCTACTTAAATAAAATAAATGACCCCCGTGCCTTGGGATCTAGTCTTAGTGGTAAACATAAAAGTTGCAGGGAATATTTTTATCTAATTGGTGTTAAAATATCAGAAATTAAATCAATGTCTAATTGCTTCGAAACACTATCGCAATTTTTAAACTAGCAATTAAACTTGTACATAAAATTTGCTAAGTGTTTGAATGATGTGTTACTTATGAAGCTTGAGTGTGTGAACCTTATATGATCTTTGTAAATAATTAGAGTATGAAAATGAATCTTTTGATGAGATGAATTCATACCAATGGTTCAAGTCCATATTGCTTAAATTAGGGTTATGCTTCACATGTTTGCACTTAATACTTTAGTAAGTTGTACTATGTGCCATGTCATGTTTATACACCACACAATGATTAGTTGTACACAAGAGACATATTGCACATTCATGGGCATTCTTACATTGCATCTTGGGTTATCAAATTCCTTCGTACCTTTCAAATTGGGTTGGGAATCATTGTTCAGTGGTTGTGGGTCTAGGGCGTCCCTGGTTGCCATGTTTGGAAATGAAATTGGAGGTTTTTATTATAAAATGGAGGTTTAGGCACCATGGGTTTGTCACTAGCTTTAATTTAGATCTTGGATTGATACTAAACGAGCATCCTAGTTTTTAATGTAGGTAACCCTATAAAGTCCCACCACGTCGTTGACAAAAAGTCCATGAGGTGGCAATAATATAAAGTTCCATCACGGTGTTAACAATAAGTCCCTGAGGCGTCAATAATATAAAGTTCCATCACGGCATTGACAATAAGTTCCTGAGGTGGCAATAACATGAAGTCCCATCACGGCGATGACAATAAGTCCTTGAGGTGGCAATAATGATAATAAGTCCATACAAGTAATAGAAATAAGTCCTAAAGTGGACCTCCTATTTTTATTTCTGGATTGAAGTCGGGTTGGGCATCTGCATTGCATCTGCATCACGCACTTCCACAATTGTTCGTATATATGCTTACCTTGTTGAAAATGTTAAACTGTTTGTCTCTTAGGCCTTAAATTGTACTGGGTATTATACGATATGTATTGTAGGATATTTTGTTGTGAGTTTGTTAGACGATTTAGGAAATTTGTTTCTGAGCTTTGGCTCATCGCATTCATGCCATAGGTGAGGGTGATGAGTTTTTTGAGAAAATTACCTTCGAAGAAGAAGACGGAATTGAAGAACAGCGTGGGTGGCAGGAGCTAGCGGACCCCGACAATGTCAGCTAAAGAATTAGGTTTTTACCTTTTGTTCTTTTTGTTCAGTTTCCACGGGCGTATCGTAATTTTTGTTAAATTTTCTAGTGAAACTATAATCGTTATGTACTTTTAATCAATTTCAAACTCTTAATGATGTAATATTTATGATATTTAAATATGAATGAATGGCTAGAATATTCCCCTTACCTATACTTATGTATGTCTCGACGTGCCTGGAGGACGAGGCGTCACAATTGGTATCAGAACCTAGGTTTAGTGAACCTTCAGGCCTTGGGTTGTGGAAAACCATGCGTTTTGTCCCGTAGAAGCTCTGTAGGGTGCGTTGTATTACTTATAGTTATCATTTATATATTATAAGAACTAAAATCTACTGCGTCTAAGTCCTATAGCGAGTCGTGTTATGACGTTACCAGATTCAGAAGCTAGAGGGAATCTACATGTGAAGGACGTGTAAGAGCATCGAGATCGAAGATCGGAGATTCGTGCAAAGAGTTGTCTTATTTTAAGGGGGGTAGACGGGAGTATGCACTAGGAGAAGTTTTTGATATCACTTCGAGAACCACTGTTAGAACCCCATAACTTCATCCTTATAAGTTCTTTTCTTATTTACCCTAAACCCTTATAATACCTAATTGAAGTTCATTATATATCCTTCCTTCTTATATCCTCAGTCCTCAATGGTACCATCAGGTGCCATTCGTTGGTAACCCTTATGCACCCAAGTCTTGTTGATAATCCTATCAGAAATTCAATCGTAGGAAACACCTTTGTACTCAAGTTTTCACACCTTAATGATTACCGGTATTTGCATTTGATTTTCCTCTGATTCAAGTCAGCCTCCTTGAACTAATTATTCTTTCATAGAACTCGATATCAATTCTTTATTAATTACCCGTTCCGAACATTCGACAATGATAAAATCTTTGCCATCGTTCATCTTCTCTCGATTCTAAAACTACACTCTGTTGTAGTGATTTTTGTGAATTTTTTTGTACACTCTTGAAATTCTTACCAGGGAAATAGACTTGGATACTTGAATTGAAGTACGTTAGGCTGACGTAACTTCAGTGCACTTATCTAGTTCGGCTACCCATTGCTTAACATCTCCTTTATCATAATCTAATCGTACTAGGTTAGTTCCAAGGACAATTTTTTAAGTATTTTTCACTGTCATCCTCTTGCTTCACCTATATTTGAACCCCATATAACCATTCAATTTGTGTCAACGGTGACTGCCTTGACCGTGACCATTTAACCTCATCCGACTTATCTTTTGAACCATTTGGGAATCTTCTATTAAATCTCGGTAAAGGATTTGTTTACCTTCCCTAAGCCACTCTAAACCCCAGCCACGTATCGTGCAATCTAGAACATCATTCGAAATCCTCGGCTAAACGTTTGACCACTTGCTGCCCCTGGTTGCCTCTCCTAAGTCTTAGATCGATGAGAAATTTATTAGAGTTTAGCACTTTCACGAGAAACTCAGGCCGTGCACATCCTCAGAAGAACCACCTAGCACATCATCGAGTCGCGTAGCAGATCTCTACTTAAAGTTAAAGCACATAATGTCAGCCAGCGTCCGCGCTTAACATATTTTGAAGATCAATAACCCGATAACAAGAACTATTAAGTAAAGGCTTATACAACATCTCTAACAGAGACCTACACGAAGGTTCCTATAGCCATCACTGATAAGGCTCGCATGGGAACCGCAAGAGTGTGGTACGTGGAAGTATAATGGAAATGCTATGGAACTTGGAAGTAACGTGGGACTACACATTCAAAATTTGATGGTTTTATCCACACCTATTCTGGTTGGGCCCTTATGTGTTGTGTGCTTCGCTCTTTGTAATCGCTCTTTGTACTTGAACTCGAACGATAAGAAATACAAATGAATAAGTCTTAAATTAACTCCCCAAAATCCTAAAACCTAGAAACAATTAAGACTTCAAAAAGATGACTCACCAGCCGCAACACCTTCCCTCTTTATTCAGATGATAAGTAGACGACCTAACCACCAACAGCCAGCAGATGGACCTGTAAACGAAGAAGCACTAGGGTTAGCCCAAGTCTTGCATGAGCTTGCCATCAGCACTAACCATCCTCACATCCGAGATAGGGCATGGTTCTTATTAGAACTCAGAAAACAACGAGCCCCTACGTTAAAGGGAGGACCTGAACCGAGAGTAGCCGAAGAATGGCTGAGAGCTGTCAAGAAATAATTTAACTCCATGGGAGTGTAGATCGATGTCGATCGAGTAGCTCTAGCAGCACACTTACTGGAAGGAGAGGCCGATTATTGGTGGTCTATGATCAACAACACCTAAAATGTGGCAGCTCTGACCTGGAATCAATTTGAAGAATTATTTTTGAAAAAGTACTTCCTAGGTCCCTTTCAACAGGGACAAGTCAGAGAATTTCTAGAGCTAAAACAAGGATCTATGTCAGTAACCCAGTACGTCAACCACTTTGAAGAGTTGAGCCGATTTTCCGCGACCATCATACCGGACGAAGAATCAAGGGCATGAAAGATCGAGTGGGGCCTAGAACCCTCTATCTGAAGTATAGTCATCTGCTTACAACTTCTAACTTACACTCAAGTAGTACAAGCAGCCCTATTGGCAGAAACAGACTTAGCTGACTCTAGAAGGATTTCGAACCAGAAGAAAGGAAACACGTGCCCATGGTGAAAGACCAAAAACTTGCACAAGATGGGGACCACGTGCCCACGGGTTAGCCCCCAAAACGTGATGTTGTGTCGTTGTGAGTTATAGAGCTATCTATTACCCAATGGTTTCGCATAGCCTATTGGGAATTAATAGGGAGGGGTTTCTATAAGCTGCGCCCGATACCGGTTCATTAGAGGAAATACGGTTTTGTGAAAATCGAGAAATTAAAATGAATGATTTATAGATGGAAAACAGTGAGATAAATGGAAGAAATTTTTGTGTACATGGATGTGTGTGTTAAAAAGGAAAGGATTTGAATTATGTGCATATTTATTTCGGTTAGACCCATCACACATCACAAATCATGGATTATATATGAGTTAATCTTTATCTTACGAGCTTCGGTTCACGTATGTTTACCAAACCATTTCAGGTTTCTAGGACTAGGGACGATACCAGGGCAAGGGATGCATTTTGAGAAAAGGCATGAAGAAAGATTTTGTGTTCTTTTGTAATCTATATCATGTTTGTACGCAAGCACAAATGGAATATTGTAATGATATTGTTGTTGTAATGGATACTTGAAAACCCAAAGCATTTGATGGTAATTTTTATATGCATGAAGATGCGGTTACATGTTGAAAATCATTATTTTCTTCCAAAGACATTTTGATATTTAATTTGATAATCTTCTTATACGGGCTGGTTTGGGGTTAGTTCACGGGTCCCCGGGTTCAGGGCGTGACACATTCGACCTGCGAATCAGGCATTTTAACAAATACGACGTGATTCTCAAAATAAACTAGCTCTCTGGACATCACACTATCATACGGTTTCAAGAAAAATGACATGAAACCTTGACACCGAGTGACGTGAAGGTGTGTAGATCAAGTAACTTCAACATAAGATTAGCTTACATGCTTACCGTTACAAACACCCTGTCAGCCCCTGAGTTACCACGAGTTGTATGCGAATACAAGGACGTAATTTCAAGAAGAGCTCAATAGAAATCAAAAGCAAAGTGATCCGGAAGAAAAGCGATTCTGTTAACAGAATCTCTAGGGTAGCACCACAGAAGTAAGAAAGAAAAGACGAGAAGGCATAATGCTAGTAAATCATCTCCAACCCTTCACACGATGAAGTACGATACGAAATTTCGAGGACAAAATTTGTTTAAGGGGTAGTTTGTAACACCCCGGTACAAGCCCTAGTTGTAGCAACCCGGTTTGTAAAGGCCAGTGTAGCAATCCAACCCAAACCTTAACATTAGCGACGGTAAACCAATAAGATCTTAGGTCACTAAAAGATTAAAAACCCTAACTCCGCCCGAAAACCCTAATTCGATTCGAAAATCCTAAAGAGATTAAATGCTTAGAGGCAAAACCCTAATACTCAGAGAAAACTCCTAACATCCTAAATTAAGTAAATAACATGAAATATTTGATAAAAAAATATCTCATAATTAGGGTAAAATGACCATTTTGCCTCTAATATAGCAAAAAAGTCTTAAAAATTCAAAATTTGACACATGGATACCTTAAATCAGATATTTAAATACAATTAAATAATAAAAGACAAAATAACATCAAAAAATAACAAAAATACCCTTAGTGGCCGGCCACATTGGATTTTGTGCCCAAAAAGTGACTTTTTTGCGTTTTTAAGCTTAAAAATGAGAAATATTATATAAATTAAGCATTATTATGACCCAAGAATTTTTATACAAGTAATATACATAATAATATAGGTCAACAAAAGTAAACAAATAATTATTTAAAAATATTACACAACAAATAAGTCAAAAAGCTAATTCTAGTCAAACTAGCTTAATTTAGCTTAAAAGTCTATACCTATTTAATTAATTGCTATAAAAATTATGATAAATCATGAGAAGACTAAATTAATTAATATAATAGATTTTAGTAGGTTAAGATACCAAAAAGATACACAAAATAAATATTTTATTCATTTTCTTGCACAGAATGGTACCAAAATACAATTTAAACTCTAAAATAATGCAAAATTGACTTTTAAGCTTCCCCAAACAGCCCTAGCAGACTTTCCCTCTGCGAAAATATAAAAATATCTCTTACACAATTTCTTAATAAGAGCTAGCCTCCCATGCAACCAATCATAATAAAGAAAAATTCAAATTTTCTTACACAATTATCATTAAACTCACCCTTTTAAAATTCTATATAAAGAACCTTATCTCCCACTTCTTCCCTTCATTTTCGTTGAGCTTGAGAGAGGGTGAGTGACCAGAAAATCTAACTCCAAAAGTTCTCTAAGTGTGGGAAGAAGAAAGAAGAAGAAGCAAGGAAAAGAAGAAGAGGAATCCAAGAAGGAGCAAGGAGGATCCACAAAGCTAAATCCTAGCTTTTCACCCACCATCACCTACTCTTTCTAAGGTAAGAAACTCCCTTAAACCTTTTGATATCCTCCCCCAAGATACCCCTCAATCCATCTCTATAACGAACCCTAACAAAATAAAACAAAGAATGAGTCAAAAAGGCGTCGTAGGAGTGATTTAAGGACTATTTATTTATGAGTAAGCTTTGTATATATTTGCATGTGTGTATCTTTGAGTTTTATAGCCTAAATATGTTTTGGAATTTTGGTTTATGTGAGATTATAGCATGCATGCAAAGGAAACATGTAAAAAATGTACATAACATAAGCTAAGCAAGTGAAATCCTAAGTAGCCTAATTTTGTGCACTTATTCACTTACTGTCTCCAACTTTAAATCATCATAACTAAATGTAGAAAAATATTCTTTAAGTTATTTTTGTGTCCAGATCTAGATTTTTGAGTTATCTTGCAAACAAAATTGGTTTGAAGTGATTTTGTTGGGTAGAACTCCATATAGCTCATTTTTGCCAAAGAGTGTCAGATCTTGACCACTCTGAATTACAGACCAAAAAACCCTAAGTTAAAGTCGTAACCGAGCTTAGATCAAAACATAAAAGTTGTAGAGGACACATTTATAATTCTGTACACCAAAAAGGAGCCAAAAATATGAAGCTTAGTTGAGTCAAAACACTTCCCTAAATCACTGTTGATGTCTAGTGACTGACAAATCTCTCTATCACACATTTGTGTGAGAACCAAAACCTAACTTTTTTGAAGCCAAATACAAGAGTGGTAAACATGAAATTTGTAGCTAATTTATCAAACTAAGTACAGAGAAAAAATCAGTTCAGAATACCCTTGGATGATACCCCAAAGGTTTTAAACTTTCTCTGTTAAAAATACACTCTGCAAACCCTTTTTAGGCTGACTAAACCCTTTTTATAAATTGGCTAAAGTCTCAAACTTTTTCCAAATAACTCGCCCTAGCACAAAATATGAAACTTGTAGGGAACACCATTACCTAAAACTCCACAAAAACTCAGAGCCATAGCCCTTGAATTGATACCCAAAATAGTGGCCAATAGAAGCTCAATTCTTATGTATTTCTCTGTAAATTGCTGAACCATTTCTACTTAAATAAAATAAATGACCCCCGTGCCTTGGGATCTAGTCTTAGTGGTAAACATGAAAATTGCAGGAAATATTTTTATCTAATTGGTGTTGAAATATCAGAAATTTAATCAACGTCTAAGTGCTTCAAAACACTGTTGCAACTTTAAAACTAGCAATTAAACTTGTACCTAAAATTGGCTAAGTGTTTGAATGATGTGTTACTTATGAAGCTTGAGTGTATGGACCTTATATAAACTTTGTAAGTAATTAGAGTATGAAAATGATACTTTTGATGAGATGAACTCATACCAATGGTTCAAGTCCATGTTGCTTAAATTAGGGTTATGCTTCACATGTTTGCACTTAATGCTTTAGCAAGTTGTACCATGTGCCATGTCATGTTTATACACCATGCAATGATTAGTTGTACACAAGAGGCATATTGCACATTCATGGGAATTCCTACATTGCATCTTGGGTTATCAAAGTCCTTCGTACCATTCAAATTGGGTTGGTAATCATTGTTCAGTGGTTGTGGGTCTAGGGCGTCCTGGTTGCCATGTTTGGAAATGAAATTGGAGGTTTTTATTATAAAAAGGAGGTTTAGGCACCATGGGTTCGCCACTAGCTTTAATTTTGATCTTAGGTTGATACTAAACGAGCATCCTAGTTTTTAATGTGGGTAACCCTATAAAGTCCCATCACAGCATTGATAATAAGTCCTTGAGGTAGCAATAATATAAAATCCCATCATGGCATTGACAATAAGTCTCTGAGACTGAAATAATATAAAGTCTCATCACGGCATTGACAATAAGTCCCTGAGGTGGCAATAACATGAAGTCCCATCACGGCGATGACAATAAGTCTTTGAGGTGGCAATAATGATAATAAGTCCATACAAGTAATAGAAATAAGTCCTAAAGTGGAACTCCTATTTTTATTTCTGGATTCAAGTCGGGTTGGGCACCTGCATTGCATCTGCGTCACGCACTTGCACAATTGTTCTTATATATGCTTACCCTGTTGAAAATGTAAAATTGTCTGTCTGTTAGGCCTTAAATTGTACTGGATATTATACGATATATATTGTAGGATATTTTTTTGTGAGTTTGTTAGATGGTTTAGAAAATTTGCTTCTGAGATTTGGCTCATGGCATTCGTGCCACAGGTGAGAGTGATGAGTTCTTTGGGAAAGTCGCCCCCGAAAAAGAAGACGAAATTAAAGAACAACGTGGGTGGTAGGAGCCAGCGGACCTCGACAATGTTAGCTAAAGAATTAAATTTTTACCTTTTGTTCTTTTTGTTCAGTTTTCATGGACGTATTGTGATTTTTGTTAAATTTTCTGGTGAAACTGTATTCGTTATGTACTTTTAATCAATTTCAAACTCTTAATGATGTAATATTTATAATATTTAAATATGAATGAATTGCTAGAATATTCTCCTTACCTATACTTATGTACGTCCTGACGTGCCCGGAGGACGGGGCATCACATTTTATGTATAAACCATGTTTGTTTGGATAAAAAGTATGTTTTGCGCTTTTTCTTAGTTTTTACATGATATGGACTTGTAGATGTTCATAGTTTTCAAAAAAGTGGTTTTAAAAACGGAGGATTTATGAAAATCTTAAAAATCGTGTTTTGGAGGTTTTGAGTTAACCCTTAGGGTTAAGTCTCAGATTTTAAACGTTTTGAAAAAAAGGTATAAACGTTTTGAAAATATTTTGATTGATCTCTATGTTTGATGGATGATGTGGTGGTTAACCACTGGATCTTTATACGCGTTTAATGTAAAATTGTGGTGGAAATGTTTTCGTTGTTGGCTACGGGTTAGTTTTTAAATGATTCTATAGATGTGCTGGGATAGCGGGTATCTTGGGCACGAGTTGCTCCACGGTGAAAGTTCGAAAACGTGCGCAGAGTAGGTGCTTCATGCTTTCGGGTTAATTCCCGTAAACGAAGTGGTGGGTGCTTTGTATCCTCGGGTTTTGGGCCCACAAATTAAGCGGTTTACATTGTTGGGACTCCATATAGAACTTGTCATTACCTAACGTGTCTTAAATGATTTAGGGATAGATAATGGACAGGAGTCTATAATTGTTACCTTTGTCACTGGTTTGACAGAGTTGGTACATAAGAATCTTTTCTCGGCTGTGTGGTCCGAGTGGAAAATAACGTTTTGGTTACTGCTTTTCTTTAACTGTGAAACGTTTCTTGCATTGTTGAAATGCTTGGTTTTGATAATGAAAAACCATTTTGAGACTTATGGGAGTCTGATAAAAAAATCTTGGTGTTTTATGAAATGAAACCATTTTAAGGCTCATTTGTTTGAGTTGAACTTTATGCTATGTGATTGCATATCTTGCTTTACTGCATCATAGTCTGTTTCTATTAGGCTTCGGATCACATTATGGGATTTGTTAAAACCTTTTTTAGGTGTTGATGATCACGTGGAGATGATCTAGATGTGCCCGTGGTGGCAGAAAACTTTTAAGTAGTTTTTCTTTTTGTTATGGAAACATATATTCCTACACGTGTTGCCTAATTTTGAAGGTGTGTTTTGTAAGCCTTGAGGCGATATATATTATGCATGTATGGAATTGAATGTATGTTGTTCTGAGAGAAGAACCTTGGGTACCCTTTTAATTTCAAAAGCTGTATTATTTTTCGTTGATTATTTTGCCAAAAAAACCTATCTTTTCTAAATAGTGGTTTGGTGGGATTTTCACGTGACCCTGGTTTTAGGGGCGTGACAACTTTGTATCAAAGCTTTAGGTTCGAATACCTAAGAGCTATGGGAAGAGGGTGCTTCACCTTGTGAGAATGATTGCTTGTGCTTGATTGTATGTGTTTAAACGTTTTTATAACATGAACATGATAGCCTATTGAGTGTGACAGTTTGTGTGTACATGAGAATGGAGGTTAGACCCTAGGATTGATTAGTCTTGCCATAAGGCGTTTGGATTAACAAATATGGAAGGCAAGTTAGAAATGTGTTTGGTCGACGTGTTTTCTAGCAAGGAATCTAAGTAGGTTTGTGACACCCCGTTCCCCGAACATGTCAGGACATATGTTATTATAAATAAGGGATATATTCTAGCCGAACATTCATAGATAAATAAGATAGTTACTACATCATTAACAGCTCAAAATTTGTTTAATGTACTTAATAATTACAGTCATCCCGAAAGCTTAACAAAAGTTACATTATATCCGTGGAAAACTGAACAAAATGATCAAAAAGTGACGTCTTACGTCTTCAAACTGCGTCGTTGGGATCGACCTGCTCCTGCCACTCTCCCTCTTCCGCAATTTCTTCCCCTTCAACGATCCCACCTTCCTCAAATGGTCCTTCTTTGTCGTCTGTGGCATAAATGCCATAAGTCAGAGCCCATAAGGAAATTTCCTAAGCCGTCTAACAAACTCGCAACAAGATATTCTACAATACATATCATATAACACCCAATGCGAAGTTATAGTTTATTTATTATTTTCAACAGGATGAACACATATAAGAAAAAAAGGGTGAGTGTGTGATGCAAAAGAATGCAATGCAAATGCCCAACCCAGGATACTTCCAGAACAGTATCATGAATTCCATGCCGGGAATTACAAAGTAGACTTGATGGCTCTTGATCACTGAACCCATTCTCGCCTCATTGCGAATAGTAAATTTCGTCGCCGAGCTTTATGCCACAGCTATTTTACTCAAGGGCAATGGCGTGGGGACCAACCTTTATCTAATTTTACCCATCCTTATTCCAGGTCGACCAGTCCCACCTTAAGAACAAGCATACTCATTCGATGTCAACTGAAAGTCTAAATTAAAGCTAGTGATGAACCCTTGGTGCCTAAATCTCATTTTTATAATAAAAACCTGCAATTTCATTTCCAAACATGGCAACCAGGGACGCCCTAGACCCACAACCACTGAACAATGGTTCCTAACCCAACTTGAAAGGTACGAAGGACTTTGATAACCCAATATGCAATGTAGGAATGCCCATGAATGTGCAATATGCCTCTTGTGTATAACTAATCATTGCATGGTGTATAAACATGACATAGCACATGGTACAACTTGCTAAAGCATTATGCACAAGCATGCGAAGCATAACTATAATTCATGTCGTATAAAATCGAACCATCGGTATGAGTTCATTTCATCAAGCATCATTTTCAAATATTAATTACTCACAAGGTTCATATAAGGTTCACATACTCAAATCTCATAAATAACACACCATTCGAACAGTTAGCCAATTTTAGGTACAAGTTTAATCGCTAGTTTTAAAGTTACGACAGCGTTTTGAAGTATTTACACATAGATTTAATTTCTGATATTTTAACACCAATCAGATAAACATATTCCCTACAACTTTTATGTTTATCACTAATGCTAGATCCTAAGGCACGGGGGTCATTTATTTTATTTAAGTAAAAATGGTTCAGCAATTTATAGAGAAATACATAGGAATTTAGCTTCTGTTGGTCACTAATTTGGAGCATCAATGCAAGGGATATGGCTCTGAATTTTGGTGGGGTTTTAACTTGAGGTGTCCCCTACAAGTTTCATGTTTTGAGTTAGGACAAGTAATTTGGAAAACATTTGAGAATTTGGCCAATTTATTAAAAGGGTTCAATCAGCCTAAAAAGGTCTACAGAGTGTATTTTTAACAGACAATGCCCAAAACCTTTGGGGTATCATCCAAGGGTATTTTGGGCTGATTATTTTTCAGTGATTAGTCTAATAGGTTAGCTACATTTTTCATGTTTTCCACTTTTGGATTTGGCTTCTAAAAGGATGGGTTTTGTTTCTCACAAAAATGTGTGACAAAGAGGTCCGTCAGTCACTGAACCTTAGCAGTGAATTTGGAAAGGCTTTTGACCTATCTAGACTTCATATTCTTGGTTCATTTTGGGTTTACAGAAATATACATGTGTTCTCTACAAGTTGTAAGTGTTGACCTAAGCTCAGTTCTCACTCTAACTTAGAGTTTTTAGGTCTGTAATTCAGAGTGGTCAAGATCTGACACTCTTAGGCAAAAATGAGATATATGGAGTTCTACTCAACGAAATCGCTTCAAACCAATTTTTTATACAAGAGAACTAAAAAATATAGATCTGAACACAAAAATCGCTTCAAGATCATTTTGTTACAATTAGTTATGATATTTTAAAGTTTGTGGCAGAAAGTGAGTAAGTCCAAAAAAATCAGTCTATTTAGGGTTTTAGTTGCCTAGCTTATATTGTGTACATTTGTGACATATTTTCTTTGCATGCATGTTATAAGCTCATATAAATTGAAACTCCAGAACATGTTTAGGCCATAAAACTAAAAAATAAACACATGCAAGCATATGCAAAGCACAATCTTACACAAACAGCCCATGTTCTACTCCTATGACGCCTTTTTGACTTATTCTTTATTTTATTTTTTTAGGGTTTGTTATAGAGATGGATTGAGGGGTATCTTAGGGGAGAATGTCAGAGGGTTTGAAGGAGTTGCTTACCTCTTTTGATACTCAAATGGGTGAAGGAGAGTAGGACTTAGCTTTATTGTACCACCCTTTAGCCTTTCTTCCTTTCTCTTCCCTCCTTCCTTCTTTCTTCTTCTCTCCTTCTTCTCTCTTAGAACACTTAAAATGTTTTTTAGAGCCTCTCTCTCACACTCTCTCAACCAAAATACATGAAGGAGAGTGAAGACTAAGGTCTTGTTTTTATAGAAAGAAATGTAATAGAGTGTAATTATGGTGTTTAATTAAAATTTGAATTTTTATAAACTTTCATGGGTTGCATGAAAGGTGGTATTTATTCAAGACTTACAATAATCAGATTTTGGGGTAGGGGGTTCAGCTATGGCAGGTTTGGGAGACTAAAAAGCTGATCTTGTGTTTAATTAGTATTTTAAATGGTATTTTAGTACACTTTTAAGAATATAATTGCATAAAATATTAGTTTTATGTATCTTTTTGGTATCTAAACCTACCAAAACCTATTATATTAATGTATTTATAATTAATTTAGTCTTTTCATGATTTATGATAATTTTGATAACAATTAAATAAATAAGTGTAGACTTTTAAGTTAATTTAATCTAATTTGACTAGAATTGACTTTTTAACTTATTTATTGTGTAGAGATCTTAAATAATTATTTGTTTGCTTTTGTTGACTTATAATATTATATTATTATATATTTTACTTGTATGAAAAGTATTAGGTCAAAATCATGCTTAATTTATATATTTGTTTATCATTTTTAAGCTTAAAAAGGCAAAAAGTAACTTTTTGGGCACATACTCCTAGGTGGTCAGCCATGCAAGGGAATTTTGGTAATTTTGTTGTTATTTTGTATTTTATTAATTAATTGTGTATAAATATTTGATTTTGGGCGTCCATGTGTCAAATTTTGAATTTTTAGTACCTTTTGCTGTACTATGGGCAATATGGTCATTTTACCTTAATTATGAGAATTTTTTATTTTTAATTTAATATTTTATGTTTTTTACTTAATTTAAGCTATTCCGAATCTTTTCTGAGTGCTAGGGCCTTGACTCTGAGTATTTGGTCTCCTTTTGGATTTTCGGGTCAAATTAGGATTTCGGGTTAATTAGGGTTTGTCCCTTGTTCTTATAGCGACCTAGGTTCTCATTGTCTATCCGTCGCGAATACTATAGTTTGAGCCGGGTTATTACAATCTACCCCCCTAAAACAAATTTCATCCTCAAAATTTCATATTATACCTTTATCTGCGAACAATTGGGGATGGCTTGTCCTCATAGTTTCTTCCCGCTCCCATGTGGATTCTTCAATCTCGTTATGCTTCCAAAGAACTCAGACGAGCAGAGAAGTCATGCCTCGAAAAATCTTGTCTCGTTGATCAATAATCCTTACCGGTTGTTCTTCAAAAGGTGATAACTTCATCAACGTGGAGTTCCTTCCAATCCAGGATGTGAGTAGGGTTAGGTTCATACTTCCTTGGCATCAATACATGGAATACATTATGAACGTTGGCAAGTTGAGGCGGTAAGGCCAGATGATATGCCACCTCCCCAACCTTAGCTAGAATCTTGAATGGTCCAATATATCTTGGAGTTAGCTTTCTTTTTTGGCCGAAGCGTATCACCCCTCTTCGTGGTTGAATCTTTAGGAATACATGATCTCCTACTTCAAATCGTAGCGACCTTCGTCGTTGATCTACATAGCTCTTTTGTTGGCACTGTGCGGTGGCTATCTGTTGCTGAATGAGTCAAATCTTCTCGGTGGTCTCCTACACTAAGTCTGGTCTAAGAAGTGCATTTTCTCCTGCTTCAGTCCAACAAACTGGCAAACGGCACGGTCTTCCGTATAGGGCTTGATATGATGGCATGCCAATGCTGGATTGGTAGCTATTGTTGTAAGCAAACTTGACCAATGGCAAGTGTTTCTCCTAGTGTCCCTTAAAGTCTATGACACAGGCTCGAAGTATGTCTTTCAGTGTCTAAATTGTACGTTCAGATTACCCATCAGTCTGCGGGTGAAAGGCAGTGCTAAAGCAAAGCTCCATTCCTAAGGCATTTTGCAAACTCTGCCAGAATTGTGAGGTAAAACGTGGATCTTGATTTGACACGATGGACAGCGGGATTCCATGAAGACGTATAATTTCTCGTATGTACTTCTGACTTAGGGTCTCTAGCTTCTCAGAAGTTTGAACTAGTAGGAAGTGTGCTGATTTGGTGAGGCGATCTATGATTACCCAAATGGAGTCATGTCCTGCTGGCGATCTTGGTAATCCAGAGACAAAATCCATGGTAATGTGTTCCCACTTCCATTGAGGTATCTCCAGGGGTTGGAGAGATCCTCCTGGTCTTTGGTACTTGACTTTAACTTGCTGACAGGTAAGGCATTTGGCCACACAATTTTCTACGTCCTTCTTCTTGCCATTCCACCAATACTGCCTCTTCAAATTATGATACATCTTTGTCTCTCTGGGGTGGACAGTAAAAGTGACTGGTGATGCTCCTTTAAGATGTCCCTTTTCAGATTCTCAACATTCGGTACGAAAAGTCGTCCTTGGTAAGTCAACTGTCCATGCTTGTTGACTACCCATCCTGGCTTTGATTCCTCCGCAATCAGATGCCTTCGGATAAATTCAAATTCCTAGTCGTACTTTTGGGCTTCCACGACACGTTAACGGAGATTTGTTGTTGCTATCGTTAAACAAAAATAGCTTCCATCCTCTAATTCTATTAGTCGAAATCGAAATTCGTTGAGCATTCCTATCATCTTCCATTCCTTTGAGGCCATACTAGCCATCGTGCTCCTCATTTTCCAGCTAAGGGCGTCGGCCACCACGTTAGCCTTGCCTAGGTTATAAGCTAATGTAAACTGATAATCCTCTAAATATTCTATCCAGCAACGCTGCCTCATATTAAGATCCTTTTGGGTGAACAGGTACTTCAGACTTTTGTGATCGGTAAAAAGCTCGAATCGTTCTCCATAAAGGTAATGTCTCTATAACTTTAGTGCGAACACCACTGCCATAAGTTCTAGGTCGTGGGTGGGGTAATTCTGCTCATGTGGTTTCAATTGTCCTGATCCGTAAGCTACCACCTTACCATTCTGCATTAGTACACATCCTAGATCATCCTCCGATGCATCGCAATACACCGTATACCCAACCTCTTGTTCGGGTATGATTAGGATCAGGGCACTGGTCAACCACTTCTTGAGCTCTTGGAATACTGCCTCACACTTATTATTCCACTCAAACTTCACCCCTTTTTACGTTAATCTGGTCATTGGGCGTGCCAACTTCAAGAAATCCTGGATAAATCTCTGGTAATATCCTGCTAGTCCAAGGAAACTACAAACTTCATAAACATTCTAAGGTGGCTTCCATTCCAAAACAGCTTCTACCTTGGCGGGGTCCACAACTATTTCTTCCTTAGACACTACGTGTCCTAGAAATTTCACTTCGTGCAACCAAAACTCACACTTGCTTGCCTTAGCAAAGAGTTGTGAGTCTCTTAACTTCTGCAAGTCGATTCTCAGATGCTGCTCATGCTCTTCTTCAAATCGGGAGTATACAAGGATGTCATCCATGAAGACTACTACAAACTGGTCGAGGTAGGGCTAAAAGAGTTTATTCATCAAACTCATGAAAACTCCTGGGGTATTGGTTAAACCAAAGGGCATGACTACGTATTCATAATGTCCGTATCGGATTCTAAAAGCTGTCTTCGGTATATCCTCTTCCTTGACTCGAAGTTGGTGGTATCTAGTGCGAAGGTCGATCTTTGAGAAACAAGCTGATCCTCGCAACTGGTCGAAGAGATCATCGATACAAGGTAGGGGGTATCGATTCTTGATTGTTACTTTGTTTAGCAGACGGTAGTTGATATAGAGACGTAGGGTTCTATCATTCTTCTTGGCGAACAGTGCTAGCGCTCCCCATGGTGACGTACTAGGGCGAATAAAACCTTTAATGAGCAGTTCCTAGAGCTGGATCTTCAATTCTTTCAATTCGACGGGTGCCATACGGTGGGCTACGATCAAAATCAGTGCAGTTCTAAGTTGAAGTCCTATCGTGGACGCGATCTCACGATGCAGGGGTAATCAAGGGAGTTCTTCTGGGAACACGTCTTTGTATTCGCACACTACTCGGGGTAACTCGGGGGTTGACGAGATGTTCGTAGTAGTAAGTAGACACGTTAATCTCCCTACGAAATTACTCGATTTGCCATCCGTCGCATTACTCAGGGTCAGAATCTCGCGTTGTTCTCCTTGGATTCGCAAAGTGGTGCCGTCTTCCACTTGCACCCATATCTTTCTTTGTCGGCAGTCAATGATAGCATGGTGTCCCGATAACCAGTCCATTCTAAGGATTACATTGTAGCCATTGAAATCCATGACCCGTAGGTCACAGGTCATAGGGGTACTAGTTATTCGTAACGTACAGGCTTTACAGACAGAGTCTACTCTGGTTTGATTTCCTAAGGGTGTGACGACATTTAGGGTTTGTTCTAATACCTCAGGTTCTAAGAGCAGGGACTTCATACAGTCTAAAGATATAAAAGAATGGGATGCCACATAATCAAACAGTACTTTCACTTAGGTATTGAATAATACGAACATACCTTGTATGACTTGGGTATTCTCCACTTCTTCTTCCTGTAGTGCAAAGATGCGGCCTCCCATTAGTCGATTCCCATTATTGTTCTTGAGATTTCCAGTCTTCTGTCAATTGCCCAAGTTTCCTTGTGGTCTCGAATTTTTGTTGAGCGGGGTCTTCCTCTTCCATTTTGCTGCTGAATAGCAGGAATCTAGGCTGTTGGGCTTGAGGTTGCCTCCACTGTTGGGGTTGATTGTTCAGATTCCTCTTCGCGTGGCGCGGGCACTCATACCTCTTATGCCCTGGTCGGTTGCACTCAAAGCATATCGTGGATGTCGCAGGAGGGTCCCATGGTCGCTCTTGTGGGTACTCTCGGTGGAATGGCTTTTTGGGGATAAATGTCTGGTTGCTCCTCATTGGTCCTCCGGAGCTGGTACTTCCTTTCTTCTGGTTTCATGTCTTTTTGGAGTCAGCTTGATCTGGCTCGGCTAGTAGGGCTACGCGTATTACCTGGGTATAGGTAGGGAGTTGCAAGCAGATCACCTTTGCTCGAATAGACGGCACCAAGCCTCATTCGACCTTTCGTGCCTTTGATTCTTTGTCCAGTACAATGGTCGTGGAAAAGCGGCTTAACTCCTCAAAACGGTTTACATACTGCGTCACCATCATTGTCCCTTGCTTGAGCTCTAAAAATTCTCGGATCTGCCCTTGACATAAAGGGGATGGGAAATATTTCTCCAAAAATAGGCTTTTGAATTGCTTCCACGTCAGAGTCTCTACCTCCTGGGTGTTGGTAACCAGAGTCCACCAATGATCGGCTTCTCCTTCTAGTAGATGGGCCGCTAAGGCCACTCGGTCGGTTTCATCCTGAACTCCCATTGAGTTAAACAGTTTCTTAACTGTTCTCAGCCATTCCTCTGCTTCCCTCGGTTCTACTCCTCCTCGAAATGTCAGAGCTCGCTGCCTTCCTAATTTTGATAGAAACCAGGCTTGGTTATGCACGTGCAGGTGGTTGATGCTGGCAGCCAATTCTCGTAGTACTTGAGCAAGTTTTGGTTCCTCATCGTTAGTAGGTCCGTTTTCTTGTCGGTGATTAGGTCTTCTACCTGTCATCTTAGAATAAAAGAAAAAGTGTGTTACGATTCTGGGAGTTATTTTAGCTCTTAACTGTTTATTATGGGTTGGAATTTTGTAGAGTTAAGTTAACTTGCTTCTGGAGATTTTGACATCAAGGGTTTACATTTAATTTCAACTCATAGTCAATACAAGTTCGTCAAGTTCACACAGAACACATACAATTTTCAAATCAAAAGGAAAAGTACAAGGCTGTCACGCTAACATCTAAACAAACAAATGTGGATAAAAATGGCGGACAATCGACTCGCGTTCCCAGGTCGCCTCGATAATGTTGTAGCAACGCCACTGCACCTCAACGTGCCAGACGCTATTCGGCCCCATCTGTACTCTGTTGGTTATGGTGATTGGAGTCTCTCGGTACATCTCGGGTTCGTCGAAGTTGATGGCCAGATCATGCGGGTTGATGATTCCTCTCTCATCTGTCGGCCTCTGGTGTTCCATCCATCTTATGGTCAGCTCATCCCCCATTCACGTCTTAAACCCGAGAGGAAAGTCTAAGCAATAGTCTTTGGCTGCACTTTTTGATTACACGTACTAGCCCTAGGTAGCTCGGGAAGGCCTCCAATTTTCTCCACATGCACATGTGCTCCGGATAAATCTTGGTGTATACATGATCTCCCACATAAAAGCCTTGGTACTCGGGATAACTATAGTAAATGGCGGTATCCGTTGCTTCGTCTTCATCAGACTCAGGTAGTGGCGCCTCAAACTGATCATAGGGGAAATCAATCGCCATTTCTTCTTCTTCGTCGTCGTCCTCGTCCTCTTTGTCATTGGCATCGAATTCTTCTTCTTTTGGCTCTTCGTCTATCTTTATCCCATCACCTTCGTCATCTGCGTTGGCCTACCATTCCTCCAGAAAAACCCATGCTAAAGGGACGGCGTTGATCGGTTCTTGTTCCTCTACAAGTATCTCTTTCGGATCCTCCTCTGAATCTTCTTCGAGATCTGAATCTTCAGGTTCCGGTCCTACCCATGGTTCCCCCGTTGGTTCAACGTCGGACGCCATCCTAAGAAATGAAAGATAGAGAAAACTTCTAAGGTAAATATTTTAAGTCATTAAAATTATAAGTGATAAATTAGTAGTACAGACACTCTACAATGTTTTTACGCTACAGAATTCATAATCTCCCATTTCCCAAGGCCTGAAGGTTCACTAAACCTAGGCTCTGATACCAACTGTGACACCTTGTTCCCCGGGCATGTCAGGACATATGTAACTATAAATAAAGGACATATTCTAGCCGAATATTCATAGATAAATAAGATAGTTACTACATCATTAACAGTTCAGAATTTGTTCAAAGTACTTAATAATTATAGTCATCCGAAAGCTTAACAAAAGTTACATTATATCCATGGAAAACTGAACAAAAAGATCAAAAAGTGATGTCCTACGTCTTCAAATTGCGTCGTTGAGATCGACCTGCTCCTGCCACTCTCCCACTTTCGCAATTTAATTCCCTTCAATGAACCCGCCTTCCTCAAAGGCGGGTTCATGAATTCCACGGCGGGAATTACAAAATACTTGCAAAACAGTATCATGAATTCCACGGCGGGAATTACAAAATAGACTTGATAGCTCTTGATCATCGAACCCATCTTCGCCTTGTTGCGAATGGTAAATTTCATTTCCGAGCTTTACGCCACAGCTGTTTTACTCAACGGCAATGGCGTGGGGACCGACCTTTATCTAATTTTATTCATCCTTATTCGAGGTTGACCAGTCCCACCTTAAAAATAAGGATACTCATTAGGTGTCAACCCAAAGTCCAAATTAAAGCTAGTGACGAACCCATGGTGCCTAAACCTCTTTTTTATAATAAAAACATCCAATTTCATTTCTAAACATGGTAACCAGGGATGCCCTAGACCCACAACCACTTAACAATGGTTCCTAACCCAACTTGAAAGGTACAAAGGACTTTGATAACCCAAGATGCAATGTAGGAATGCCCATGAATGTGCAATATGCTTCCACTGTACAACTAATCATTGCATGGTGTATAAACATGACATAGCACATGGTACAACTTGCAAAAGCATTACACACAAGCATGCGAAGCATAACCACAATTCATGTGGTATAAAATCGAACCATCGGCATGAGTTCATTTCATCAAGCATCATTTTCAAATACTAATTACTCACAAAGTTCATATAAGGTTCACATACTCAAGTCTCATAAATAACACACCATTCGAACACTTTGCCAATTTTAGGTACAAGTTTAATCGTTAGTTTTAAAGTTACGACAGCGTTTTGAAGTACTTACACATAAGTTTAATTTTTGATCTTTTAACACCAATTAGATAAAAATATTTCCTAAAACTTTCATGTTTATCACTAATGCTAGATCTTAAGGCACAGGGGTCATTTATTTTATTTAAAGAAAAATAGTTCAGCAATTTACAGAGAAATACAAAGGTATTGAGCTTCTGTTGACCACTATTTTGGGGCATCAATTCAAGGGTTATGGCTCTGGCTTTTGGTGGGATTTTACTTTAAGGTGTCCCCTACATGTTGCATGTTTTGAGTTAGGGCAAGTTATTTGGAAAACGTTTGAGAATTTGAAAAATTTATAAAAATGGTTCAGTCAGCCTAAAAAGGGTCTATAGAGTGCGTTTTTAACAGAGAATGCTCAAAACCTTTGGGGCATCATACGATGGTCTTTTGGGCTGATGTTTGATCAGTAATTAGTTTAATATGTTAGCTACATTTTTTATGTTTACCACTTTTGGATTTGGCTTCTAAAAAGGTGGGTTTTGTTTCTCACACAAATGTGTCACTGAACCTTAATAGTGACTTTGGGAAGGCTTTTGACCTATCAACACTTCATATGTTTGGTTCATTTTTGGTGGCCAGAAATAATTGTGTTCTCAAAATGATTTATATTTTGACGTAAGCTCGGTTCTCACTCTAACTTAGGATTTTTAGGTCTGCAACTCAGAGTGGTCAAGATCTGACATTCGTAGGAAAAAATGAGGTATCTAGAGTTCTACCCAACGAAATCACTTCAAACTAATTTTGTATGAAAGAGAACTCAAAAATATAGATCTGGACATAAAAATCACTTTGAGATCATTTTTCTACAATTAGTTATGTTGTTTTAAAGTTGGTGGCAGAAAGTGAGTTAGTCTAGAAAAATCAGTCTACTTAGGGTTTTGGTTGCCTAGCTTATGTTGTGTACATTTGTGACATATTTTCTTCGCATGCATGTTATAAGCTCACATAAACCAAAACTTCAAAATATGTTTAGGCCATAAAACTCAAAAATAAACACATGCAAGCATATGCAAAGCACAATCTTAAACAAATAGCCCATGTTCTACTCCTATGACGCCTTTTTGACTTATTCTTTGTTTTATTTTCTTAGGGATCGTTATAGAGATGGATTGAGGAGTATCTTAGGAGAGAATATCAGAGGGTTTTATGGAGTTTCTTACCTCCTTTGATGCTCAAATGGGTGAAGGAGAGTAGGGCTTAGCTTTATTGTACCTCCTTTTAGCCTTTTCTTCCTTTCTCTTCCTTCCTTCTTTCTTCTTCTCTCATTCTTCTCTCTTAGAACACTTAAAATTTTTTTTGAATCCTCTCTCTCACACTCTCTCCACCAAAATACATGAAGGAGAGTGAAGACTAAGGTCTTGTTTTTATAGAAAAGAAAGGTAATGGAGTGTAATTATGGTGTTTAATTAAAATTTGAATTTTCATAAACTTTCATTGGTTGCATGGGAGGTGGTATTTATTCTAGACATACAAAAATTAGATTTTGAAGCAGGGGGTTCGGCTATGGCAGGTTTGGGAGACTAAAAAGCTAATCTTGTGTTTAATTAGGATTTTAAATGGTATTTTTGTACATTTTTATGAATATAATTGCTTAAAATATTAGTTTTATGTATCTTTTTGGTATCTAAATCTACCAAAATTTATTATATTAATGTATTTACAATTAATTTAGTCTTTCCATGATTTATCATAATTTTGATAGCAATTAAATAAATAAGTGTAGGCTTTTAAATTAATTTAAGCTAGTTTGACTAAAATTTATTTTTTGACTTATTTATTGTATAGAGACCTTAAATAATTATTTTTTTACTTTTGTTGATTTATAATATTATATTATTATATATATTAACTGTATAAAAAGTATTAGGACAAAATCATACTTAATTTATACATTATTTTCTCATTTTTATGCTTAAAAAGGAAAAAAGTAACTTTTTGGGCACATACTCCTAGGTGGCCAGCCATGCAAGGGCATTTTGGTCATTTTTGTTGTTATTTTGTATTTTATTAATTAATTTTGTATAAATATCTAATTTTGGGTGTCCATGTGTCAAATTTTGGATTTTTAGGACTTTTTGTTGTATTATTGGCAATTTGGTCATTTTACCGTAATTATGAGAAATTATTATTTTTAATTTAATATTTTATGTTATTTACTTAATTTAAGCTATTCTGAGACTTTTTTGAGTGCTAGGGCCTTACCTCTGAGTATCTGATCGCTTTTAGTGTTTTTGGGTAAAATTAGGATTTCGGGTTACTTAGGGTTTGTCCCTTGTTCATGTAGCGACCTAGGTTATCATTGTCTATCCGTTGCTAATACTATGGTTTGAGCTAGGTTGTTACAAGGTTATTCAAATCGACGCGCCTATCTTGTTGGTTCTCCTCGGTATGTGAGATGTGTTTACATAATCTTGAGTGGCTATGTGTTAGCATGATTATGTGTATTATGTTTTTACGTTAGTAATAGCATATTGTCTAAAAGCTTATATTGTTATATTGCCTTCGTATAGAGTATGTCCACGCGAGGAGCATGGGGACAGGGTCGTGGCCGTGGCTGAGGTTGTGCGTATGAGAGCGATGGCTGAGGCGACCAGGGCCAGAGTGAGGGCTCCTGAGCTAAGGGCCTCTGTAGCAATGAGGGAATTATGGCGGTTAGATCCTCTAACCTTTTTTGACGAGTCGGACACTGAAGTCGCTACTGAGTGGTTGGAAGTAACCACGACAATCTTAGATACCTTTGAGATTGAGGAGGATGTATTGCATGTTAAGTTACCGGTGTTCTAACTCCGGGAGGATGTGAGGGAGTGGTGGAAGTTTGCCAAAACCATGGTGGATGGTACGTGGGTCACTTTTATTCAGGCCTTTTTAGAAAAGTACTTCCCTGGTTCTTAAAGAGATACATACTGGGAGGAGTTTCTCTCCCTTGTTCAGGGGAACCTTACCGTGGTCCAATATGAGGCTAAGTTCATGAATCTGTCACGGTTTGCATCTGAGATGGTGTTAACGGAGGAGTTGTGCACCAAAAGGTTTGAAAGGGGTCTTTGACCTTCAATCAAAGATAGGATTGCAGCGCTGGGTTTTCGAGTTTATATTGAGGTTTTGGAAGCCGCCATCCAAGTAGAAAATGCAATGGCAGAGAGCTATAGTGTTAGAGAGAGTAGGAGCCAGCAGGGCGAGGTAGGTGCACAATTTCAAGGGCACAAGAACAAGTGCTGAAGGTCGCCTGGTCCAAGTTCTCATCCCGTGGGATCGTATCAACCGCAGCTTTCTACACCTGCACTTTTAGTGGTCTCAACGGGAAGGTCAGAGTAGAGGGAGGTCATTTGTTATCGACAATAACAATCAGGGCATCGTTCACCTGAGTGCCCGTAGAAGGCCCAAGTTTAGAGTTCAGCGCCCGTCCAGTCACAGGGGAGAGAGCCACTAGTATGTTTTAGGTGCGGTCAGTCTAAGCACATTTGTAAGTACTGTCCCCGAGGAGGGAGTGTTCAGAGTATGCAGGAGTGCCAGTTATTTCACCCGCACAGGGACGGCAAACGCATTAGCAACCTAGGGCTCAGACGTCTAGGTTTGCGAAAGGGGGTGCTTCAGTGCAGTCTGTGAGAGAGTCGACGGCCAAAGGTCACAGTGGACAAACTAGAGCACCGTAGGGTAGAGCATATGTCCTTGCTAATTCCAGTTCTTCTGAAGCACCGGTCGTACTCGATGCAGCAGCTACTCCATCCATGATTAGAGGTACTCTCTTAGTATATAGATCATGAGCCCGTGTTCTTATCGACAAGGGAGCATCGCATTCCTTTATTTCCTCTATTTTTACATCTACACTGGCATTAGAGACAGACTCGTTAGGTAGTGCATTGAGTATAGAGACCCCGGTCAGTGGAAATGTGGTGTTGAGTCGAGTTTATAGATCCTGCGAGTTGAGAGTCACTGGTCATTGTTTAGAGTTTGACGTTATCATTCTAGACATAACCACGTTTGATGTCATCCTAGGGATGGACTGACTAACCACCTATCGTGCCTTTATAGATTGCGATCAACGGAGGGTATCGATCTGTACGCCTGAGGGTGATTGCTTTTATTTTGTGGGCAATCGGGATGAGGGTTTGATGTCCATGCCCGGTGTTGCTCAAAATTAAGGGAATTTAGGGTTCCTCTTTTCTGCTCTCATGTTGGATGAGACGGTTGGGGTTCGAAGGGAGTTTTCCCCAGTGGTTTATGATTACCCAGATGTCTTTCTCAACGATCTATTTGAGTTGCCACTGAGTCGTGAGATAGAGTTTTCTATTGATCTAGTTCCAAGAGCTGCTCCCATTTCTATGCCATCTTACTGCTTACACCAGCTGAGTTGCGAGAACTCAAGGTACAGCTTCAGGAATTGCTTGATAAAGGATTTATACGTTTGAGTACATCACCATGGGGAGCTCTAGCTCTTTTGCTAAGAAGAAGGATGGGTCCTTGAGATTATGTATCGACTATCGAAAGTTGAATCATGTAATGGTGAAAAATAAGTATCCTATGCCGAGGATTGATGACTTGTTTGATTAGTTGAAGGGGTCGAGTTGCTTCTCAAAGATTGACTTGAGGTTAGGGTACCACCAGTTGAGGATTACGGACGAGGACATAGCGAAGACCGCCTTTCGGACTCGTTATGGTCACTATGAGTTTTTGGTTATGCTGTTCGGTTTGACGAACGCTCCTGCGACATTCATTGGTTTGAAGAACCGTATCTTCCATCCGTATCTGGATAACTTTGTGGTTGTGTTCATGGATGATATTCATATCTATTCACCCACGAGGGAGATGCATGAAGAACACCTACGATTGTTCTACAGATTTTGAGAGAGCATCGCTTGTATGCGAAGTTCGAGAAGTGTGAGTTTTAGATGTCTGAGGTACGATTTCTTGGACACATGGTGTCGAAAGATGAAGTATTAGTGGATTCTTCAAAGACAGTTGTGGTAATGGATTGGGAACGATCGAAGAATGTGTTTGAAATCCGTAGCTTTCTGGGTTTGGCAGGCTACTACCGGCGGTTCATGAAGGATTTTTCTAGACTTGCCATGCCAATGACGCGTCCTACGTGGAAAGGAGTTATGTTTGTTTGGAGCGAGTCCTGCGAGTTGGCATTCCAAGAGTTAAAGAAGAGGTTGACTAGTGCACTAGGATTGATTATTCTTGAACGAGGTTTAGGTTACATAGTGTATTGTGATGTGTCACATGAAGGTCTGGGTTGCGTTCTGATGCAGGGAGGTAAAATTGTGGCTTACGAATCTCAATAGTTGAAGACTCGTGAGAAGAACTATCCGACACATGATCTGGAGTTGGCAGCCGTGGTCTTTTCCTTCAAAACATGGTGGCACTATCTTTATGGTGAGCATTTTGAGGTTTTCTACGATTACAAGAGCTTGAAATACTTGTTTTCACAAAAAGACCTGAATCTACGCCAACGACAGTGAATGGAGTGGTTGAAAGACTATGATTTTGACTTGCAATACCATTCGGGGAAGGCCAATGTCGTGGCCGACGCTCTTAAAAGGAGATCTCATGGATTGTTAGCTTCCATGGCTATACGAGAATGGGACATGCTTGGAGAAATTAGTAAGTTCGATCTGTGTCTTGGGAAGGCAAGGAGAGGTGCAACTTTATATTCAGTAACTTTTCGACCTGCATTGATTGCACGTGTGCAAGAGACTCAACAGACAGATCAGGAGGTTAAAATGATACGGGATCGTATGGCTAGTGGAAAGGACACTATGGGATGGGTTGTGAGTTTGGATCAAAGTTTGAGATTGGCATGGAGATAGCTTGTACCAGAGTCGTGTCGTGCCAATGTACTACATGACTTTCATCATTCTCATCTTGTAGTGCATCCAGGAGGTACTAAGATGTATCACAATCTGCATCGTTAGTTCTGGTGGAAGGGAATGAAGAGGGATGTGATTTAGTTTGTTTCTCGATGCCTTACTTATCAGCAGGTAAAGGCAGAACATCAGAGACAAGCTGAATTGTTACAGTCTTTGTCGATATCATAATGGAAGTGGGAGAACGTCATGATGGATTTTGTATCAGGACTTCCTAGATCGCTGAAGGGACACGACGCTGTTTGGGTTGTGGGTGATAGGTTAACGAAGTGTACATTTTCTTCCCATTTGCGTGAAGGATCCGGTGGATCGACTCCATAAGTTGTATGTCCGTGAGGTAGTTTGGCTTTACGGAGTACCTGTGACTATTGTTTCTGATCGAAACCCACGCTTTACATCGCGCTTTTGGCAGAGTCTTCAGGTGGCTTTGCGGATGAGTTTGACGTTCAGTAATGCTTTTCATCCACAGACGGACAGCCAGTCCGAGCGTACCACTCAGATTTTAGAAGATAAGTTAAGAGCCTGTGTGCTTAATTTTTGGGGTTCTTAAGAAGATCATTTACCGTTGGCAGAGTTTGCGCATAACAACAGTTATCAGTCTAATATTAGGATGGCACCATATGAGTCTTTGTTTAGCAGGCCATGTAGATCGTCGATATGTTGGACGGATGTGGGAGAGATCATAGTTTTGGGACCCGACTTGGTGCGGGAAATGACAGAGAAGATCCCCGTGATTTGCCAACGTCTAGTTACAGCTCAAAATTGCCAGAAGAGTTATGCTAATTAGAGGAGAAGACCTTTGGAGTTGTAGTGGAGGACCACATGTTTCTGAAGGTTTTGCCATGTAGAGATTTGATGAGGTTTGGCCATAGCAGAAAGTTATCACCGCATTTCATTGGACCGTTTGAGATCCTTGAAAAGATTGGGGAGGTAGCATACCGACTGGCTTTGCCACCTTAGTTGGCGTCTGGGCATAATGTGTTTCACGTTTTCATGCTTCGAAAGTATGAGCCTGACCCGTCATATATTCTGGATTGGGCTGAGTGACAGGTGGATGAGAATGTTACATATGAGGAATGACTTGTGAAGATTTTGGACACAAATGAGGAAGTGTTGAGAGGGAGCACCATTGCTTATGTCAAGGTCCTATGGCTTCATCACGGGGTTGAGAAAGCGACGTGGGCACTTGAGTCTGGGGTTCATGCTAGATACCCAGAGTTGTTTGCCTTGTAACCTTGTAGTGAATTTTGGGGGCTAAATTCCTTAAGGGGGAGAGTTATGAGACCCGATTTCATTTCTTTTTCGTTATATATATGTTCGACGTGTTAGGTTTTGCTTCATCTTAGTTGAACAGCATGTTATATGTGTCTTTATCATTAAATGTTTGTTATGTTGTTTTTGTCCTTAACATTTTTGGTTGAGTTGGTTAGTTTTGAAGTTTTCCTGAACCTGGAGTACTTGCCACGTGTTGGCAGTAGCATTTCAGTCGACTGAGGTTGGAGGTTCCATCGACTGAATCGAGGCGGTGGTGTGTTTTTAGGTTTTCCAGTAGCTTTTCAATCGATTGACTTGGGGGGTTTAATCGACTGAGTTCTTGTACGGGGCATAGGCTATAAATATCAACCTTATGTTAGATATTTTTAAAACCTTTCTTCTTGGTTAAGTTTCCTTTTGTCCACCTTCTCTATAGACTTTTGGGTGGCCCGTGCATAGTTTTTCTCGATATGTTAGTGGATCCTTGCTATCCTCGCCGTGAGCTTCGCTTCCATCTGGCCAGATTCTCGTTTCGACGAGGTTTAATTTTCAAGGCTTCGAATTTTGACTCATCGAGGTAGGATCCTAGACTATGTTGTCTTTAAATGGTGCTACGTGCAGTTATATGCTTTTTTACCGATTTAAAATGCTTTGAATGCTGTGTTTTATGTATGAACCATGTTTGTTCTGATAAAAATCATGTTTTGCGCTTTTTCTTGGTTTTTACATGATATGGACGTGTGGATATTCATAGTTTTCAAAAAAATGGTTTTGAAAACGGAGGATTTTTGAAAATCTTAAAAATCGTATTTTGGAGGTTTAAAGCTAACCCCTGGGGGTTGAGTCTTAGATTTTAAATGTTTTGATAAAACGGTAGAAATATTTTGAAAATGTTTTGATTGATCTCCATGTTTGATGGATAATGATGTGGTGGTTGGCCACTGGATATTTATACATGTTTAATGTATAATTGTGGTGGAAATATTTTCGTAGTTGAGCTTCGGGTTGATTTTTAAATGATTCTATAGATATGCCAGAATAGAAGGTATCTTGGGCATGAGTTTCTCCACGGTGAAAGTCCGAAAATGTGCGCAGAGTAGGTGCTTCGTGCCTTCGAGTTAATCCTCATAAACGAAGTGGTGGTGCTTTGTACCCTTGAATTCTGGGCTCGTAAATTAAGCAATTAACGTTGTTGTGACTCCGTATAAAACTTTTCATTACCTAACATGTCTTAAATAATTCAGGGATAGGTAATGGACAGGAGTCTATAGCTGTTACCTTTGTCCCTGGTTTGACAAAGTTGGTACATAAGAATCTTTTCTCGGCAGTGTGGTCCGAGTGAAAAATAACGTTTTGGTTACTGCTTTTCTTTAACTGTGAAACGTTTCTTACATTGTTGAAATGCTTGGTTTTGAGGATAAAAAATCGTTTTGAGACTTATGGGAGTCTGATGAAAAAACACATGGGGTTTTATGAAATGAAACCATTTTGAGGCTCATTTCTTTGAGTTGAACTTTATGCAATGTGATTGCATATCCTGCTTTACTGCATCATAGTCTGTTTCTATTGGGTTTCGGCTCACGTAGTGAAATTTGTTAAAATCTTTTTTAGGTGTTGATGATCACATGGAGATGATTTAGATGTGCCCGTGGTGGCAGAAGACTTTTATGTAGTTTTCCTTTTTGTTATGGAAACATGTATTCCTACATGTGTTACCTGTTCTTGAAGGCGTGTTTTGTAGGCCTTGAGGCGATAGATATTATGTATGTATTGATTTGAATGTATGTTATTGTGAGAGAAGAACCTTGGGTTCCCTTTTAATTCCAAAAGCTATATTATTTTTAGTTGATTGATTTACCAGTAAAACCTATCTTTTCTAAATAGTGGTTTAGTAGGCTTTTCGCGTGACCCTGGTTTTAAGGGTGTGACAATATGTATGTAAGTACTTGAATTATAACAATAACGACACCGTTAGTCGTATTATCAATTATGTTAACACTAATTAATGAATTAACAAATTTAATGCAAGTGTGCAATGTGAGTGAAGCTAACAAACTTAAACAAGCTAAGAGTTGAGTTATAACATGAATATAGCTAATTTACTATACTAAACACATTCATTACAAACCAAATGAATTCTAGTGATTAGAACAACTATATAAGCAATATAAGAACATATGTAAGATAAAACAACCAAATTAACCAGGTTACTTCAAAGTGATAGAAAATGGAGATAGAAAGACCAGGGATCCAAATAGAATACTTGGATCGATAATGAACCCTCGAGTCGCAGAATGATGATCTGCAGTCTCATCCTGAAGCGATGATCCAATCCAAATTCGGGTTTTGGATTCACGGTGTTTTGACAAGGTTTCGGAGTTGGGGCTCGTACTCTTTCGATGCTTCAGCAGAGTCTCTCTTTAAAATTTTATCCTGAAAATGTACCAGGAGTACGATATTTATAGAACTCTTTAACCAATGAGATACTGACACATTTTGGGACATGTTAAGCCATTTGGAGTTGGCGGTCACCGTGTATGAACATGGTGGTTGTCACAAAATCGTAGTTTCTAAGAAATTCTTATGGCTACCGCCACAATGAAGTTGGTGACCTCATCGTTCAATATGGTGGTCGCTGCCTTGGGTTAGGATTTCTAAGAGTTTCTTGTGTAGGTCGCCACAATGAACATGGCAACCCCAAGGTTCCAACATGGCGGTTCAAGATGATTTCAATGGTTTGAAGGTTTTAATCATTGGGTTCAAATATCGAGTTTAGATCATTTCTCGAGGATCATACTGAAGTACCATTCTACTTATTTTTATCATCGAATTCACCTGGATCAACCTAAGATTTGGCGTGATCAAATTGGAGTGTCCACAATATGATGAATATTAATTATTGACAGAATTCACATCTCAAATGATCGGGATTGACAATATCCCTTAAGGAAGCTTATAAGTTTTAACCGAGCCAAATCCTGCAAATGAATTTAATTATCCGACGGTCAAATAAGTTAAGCAAAAGAGCTTAAGAAATTTAAAAAGGTAGATTAAATTAAATTATTAGTAATTAAATTTAATTGGTGGGTATCGAAACTCTTAACGTGGGGAGATGAGTTAGGCATTTAATAACAGAAGCTCAATGCAATAAGGTCTTGAAATTATGACTTAGAGTGTAATTATAACTTTTTAGTAATGTGAATTGTAATTTAGTATTTTATGAAAATTACAGAAATCGCTGCATGATTTTCATAATTACAAATACCATTGTGAGGTTTGCTTAATTGAAAAAATCGCTGGATACGTACCTGGGTTACACTAGAATTTTTTGTCATAATTACTCCATAGGTCCCTACTGCGACCCTATAAATATAAGGGTAGGTTGAACTAAATTCATAACTTGTCTTTAAAACTAAAGCTGACCAAGTTCTACCAGTACGAGTTTTCGAAGGTTCGTAGCCCACTCTACGTTCGAAAATCCCATAAGGAAATACAATAGAAGGTCTGACGGAAGCTTTAACTCGGAATCAAAATTGTAGTTGAAGAATTGACCAGAAAAAGGTATTCTTCTAAATTAATTGTGGTTGCACGAGTTTTTATTTTCGTCGTTCGACATCAAAAGTTTTATCTGGAGCCTGTTTCAGCATTTTTCCGTTATGTTAATTTTTATTGAAAATTATTTACAAAAATAATGATCATAGCAGTTTTGCCTCCGACAAATGATATCAGAGCCGTTTTATTTTTTGTTTATGATTTATCGGGGCCGGGTAGTTTTAAAACTATGCTAATTTTGTTTTGCAGGTGTTCTAATTCTGATTTTATAATCATTACATTTTTCATATTTGATTGAATGATTTGCATGATGATTTAATTATTTTTAATCACGAAGGTTGATTGTGATAAATTAAGTTTTTTTTAAATTGAATATCAGCCTTTGGGACATAGGTTTTCGATGTAATAGTAGTTATTTGTTTATAAATATCGGCTTAGAATATTTAAGAATAGGCTTCATATCCAAGAACACGAAAAATAGGTGGCGAGACTGGCAGTGGTTTCAAGCGTTACGGACCACGGATCGTGGTGGTTTTTCCATATTTTTTTCACTTATTTTCCAGTAGCTTTTTTGTTACAATTTTTAGGCTTAAAAACAATATTAAAACATGTCCTGAACACGTAAAAAATTGGATTAAAAAAATAGCCTACCGGCAACACCACCGGCGACGGTTTGGGGCTATTTTTCTATAGTTTTTTTTTATGTTTTCGAGATTGATTTTGAGCAGGTATTTTTGTATAAAATAGCCGTAAAATACCACTGGAAAACCATTCCAAAAAGTGAAAAAAAATAGTGCTAAAACAATGTAGAAAAAACAGGTGGCAACCGGTGGTAGAATCGGCGGCCCTTTGGGGCTATTTTGGGGGTTTTTTCGGGACTATTTTCTAGGCATTCTTTGAAGCAATAGGTTGCTAGATATTTTTGCTATTTTTTAAGAAAAAATGGGAGCAAAAACACCACTGAAAAAAGCCCAAATAGTGGGCTAAACATGGCAGCGGCACAGGCAGCGGCGGTAGCAACTTTCGAGCTATTTCGATGCCCATTTTTGGGACTGTTTTCGATCTAGTTTTTTGACAAAAAAAACAAAGTCCGTGGCAACTGATTCGACTATGGAAACCGATTACGTGGTAGCTTTTGAAGCAGCCAAGGAGGCCGCTTCGCTCAAGGACTTCTTGTTGGATCTAGATGTGGCCCCTTTAGTTTAGTCGGCTATTACACTTAATTGTGACAATAGCAGAGCGGTTGCAAACTCAAAGGAATTAAGAGTCCACAAGAAATAAAAGTACATTGAGCGTAAGTATCACTTGATACGAGAAATTATACATAGGAGTGATGTTGCTGTGACAAAGATTGCATCAAGAGACAACTTTGCAGATCCTTTTACAAAGAGATTACCGGCTAAGACTTTTGATAGTCTTGTAGAGGGCATGGGAGTCAAATGTATGGTAGCATAATTTTGAGTATAAGTGGGAGACTGTTAGGGTTGTATACTGAAAATTATGTTTTTAGTATTTAATTTTATTTTTTAAAAAAATTAAAATTTTCATTTTATGAGAATTTTAATGAGCAATGTACGCAATATTATTTCTTTAATGTTATCTATGGATGTCATTTATTCTATACAGTATTTAATTTGGTATATTCAGTATGACTTGCACATAAAAGATTAGATTTTAGATTCTTGCAGAATATAAGTATTTGTTCTCAATTTAGATGAAAATGGACATACCATCGGTACGACTGTAGCACAGAGTTTTAGTAAGCCTGTCTTGATTACGGGGAATAGATAATAGCGTCATCTATTATTCCGACTCTCTGTGCTTGTACACTTTGTGTGTATTGAACGGGACACGTTGGGTAATTAATTTGGTACTGACTATATAAATTAGTTAACACCGCAATGCTTTTATGAAGAGTGCTTATACTCATGATCCTGAAATAATTATTGATTTGTGTATATTTAATATTTATTATTTTGATTCATTAGAGGGTGCGATCTCATATGGGTCCATATTTCTGGTGAGTTGGATAGCGGTATTATTTATATGGTGAATATTAATTATTAACGGAATTCACGTCTTAAATAATCGGGATTGATGATACCTCCTTAAGGAAGCTTATAAGTTTCGACCGGGTCAAATCCTATAGGTGAATTTGATTATCCGGCGGTCAAATAAATTAAGCGAAAGGGCTTAAAAAATTTTAAAATACCGATTAAATTAAATTATCACTAATTAAATTTAATTTGCGGGTATCGAGAATCTTAACGTGGGGGGATGAGTAAAGCATTTAATAACAGGAGCTCTATGCAAGAATATCTTGAGATATGGCTTAGAGTGAAATTATAGTTCTTTAGTAGTGTGAATTATAATTTAGTATTTTATAAAAATTACAGAAATCGCTGTAAGGTTTTTATAATTACAGATACCGCTAGATACGTATCTAGGTTACACTAGAAGTCTTTGTTGTAATTACTCCACAAGTCCCTGCTATAGCCCTATAAATATGCGGGTAAGCTAAACCAAATTCTTAACTTTTCTTTAATACTAAAGCTGACCAAGTTCTACCGGTACGAGTTCTCGAAGGTTCGTAGCCCATACTACGTTTGGAAATCGTATAAAGGAATACAGTAGATGGTATGACGGAAGCTTCAACTTGGAATCAAAATCGTAGTTGAAGAATCACTCAGAAAAAGCTATTCTTCTAAATTAACTATGGTTGCACCGGTTTTTATTTTGATCGTTCGACCTCAAAAGTTTTATCTAAAGCCAATTTCGGTGTTTTATCTAGAGCCCATTTCCCCTTTCAATTCTTGATTATTTCTTATGTTTTGGAATCTTGTGGAGTTAAATTTGAGGTTTGTAATACTACTTAAAGAGATTTTAACAGCAAATACTTGCATTTCATTCCAACACATTACTAGCACAAGATTTTCAAAGAGTTCACATAACATGTATATAACATTGAAACAAAAGAAAAATACAACGCCTAGCGTACTAAAGCCTAAACAAACAAATGCAGATAGAAGTGGCGAAAGATAGCCTCGCGTTCTCAAGTTGCTTCGTAAATGTCGTAACAACACCACTGGACCTCCACATGCCAAAAGTCCTCCGGCCCTATGCGAGTTCTGTTGATTATGGCTATTGGTACTTCTAGGTACGTTTCTAGATTGTTAAAGTCAATTATCGGGTTGCACGGGTTGACGATTCCTCTCTTGTCTCTTAGTCTCTACGTCTGCATCCACTTTGCATCCATCCTATCTCCCAATAGATCTTTGAATCCCGGAGATACCTTTTGACGATAAATGATCTCGTCACATCTCTCCAACACTCTCAGTGGACTTAAGTACCTCGGGAAAGACTTTGACTTTTTTTTTTCATTTCCACGTCTTTTCTGGGAATACTCTTGTATACACCCGTTCTCCAATATGATAGTCTTTGCGGCTCCAGTAGATTGCTGCGTCTGTTGCTTCATCATCGTCTGTCTCCAGTGGTGGTGCCTCTAGTGGATCATAAAAGAAAGCAATGGCTCTTTCTTCACTTTCATCATCCCCAACCTCATCATCGGCCTCATAGTTAGTACCTCCATTAGCCTCGCCTACTGTGGCACCGGGATTTGGGGGGTTTTGTTAGTTGAAAATAAGAGATTTCAAAAAATATTTAGAAAATATTTTAACACCTTGAAAATTAAATTTTGAAAATTCTCTTTTATTGAAAATACAGTTGCCACTTGATTTTTGAGAAAAACCATGAAAAACAAAAATGGGCTACTGATCTTTAAAGCGTTAAACCAGAGAAAAATGGTCCGGAGGCTAAGGTGTGAATCGGGAAAGATGTTAGGCACCCCGTTCGCCCAATCATAAGGTTAGCCTCTACTAATCATTATTGGTTCTTAATTAGATTTTTTAAATACATGCAAATACAAAAAATGAGAATGAGGAGAGAACATCTAAAATCAAATACATAAAATACATAAAATACATAACATATGTGTATAGAACAAACCCACATAACATGATTCAAATAAAAGAAAAGAAATTATGCTAAAAGTCACTAAATTCAAAACGAATTATACCAAAAATGCATATTACCAAATATCATCAAAATTACATTAGCATGTTCAACTTTTATTACAGAGAAATGCTAAACTAAAAATTAAAAAGGTATGTGAAAATCTTATATTAAAACTTAACAATAAAGAAAAAAATTAAACAAGAGTTTTATTTTTTTTATTATTTTGTTATCCATACAAAAGAATATTTACAAAAGAAAATTAAACCAAAAATAAAAAGTTTAAAAAAAAAAAGAAAATATTACTAAAATGAAACTATGGGATTAGAATTATAGCCAAAAGGAAAAGAAAGCAACTTAATTATTATCATGAACTTTGTGGATTTTATATAAAAACTAAACAAATAAAAGAAAAGTAAAATATTATAAAAGGAGAAATTAAGCTATCATTAAAAGATTTTGTGCATTTTAATGTTAATCAAAATAAAAGAAAAGAAAAAGAAAAGAAATGCAATTAGAATGAATTTAAACAAAGAATAATGTATTAAAACAAAACTATTATGTAAGAACATAACAACTATTTAATTAAAAAAATATAGATATAATATTGACAATTACAACCATATGAATGTAAGTGCATTGATTATAATAACAGTAACATTGTAATTACCCAAAAAAAATAACAACAATATTGTAAGTTGTAATTACCAAATATGTTAGTACTACTTAATGAATCAAAGAACTAGGTATAAGTGTGCAATGTGGGTAAAGCAAACAAGTTGAAGTTTGAGTTATAGCACAAATTTAGCTAATTTATTAAACTAAACACATTAATTATAAACCAAATGAAATCTAATAATTAAAACAACTGTGTAAGCAATATAAGGAGCACATACAAAATAAGAAAGCCAAATTAATCTGATCACCCCAAGAAAGTTAGGGAATGGAGAGAGAAAGACCAGGGATCCAAGCAGAATACCTGGATCACAAGTGAATCCTCAAGTCAGGAAAATGAGCTTCAACGATCTATTCCTCAATCAATGATCCACTCCAATGCAAGGGTAGGTTGAGAATTCAGTAGCGTTTCGGTGTTTGATGTTCAATTCTTCGATGCTTCGACAAGGTATCGACGTCGGGGGTCGTACTCTCTCGATACTTTGCAGAGTACCTCTCACTAAATTCTCTTCCTAAAAAGGCATACCAAAGGTACAGTATTTATAGAATTCTTCAACCAATGAAATGTTGACACATTTTGGGACACGTCAGGCCATTTAGAGTTGGTGGTCGCCATGTATAGAGATGACGGTCACCACAAAATTGAAACTTCCTAGGGTTTCTTATGGTAGTCATCACAATGAAGTTGGTGACCCCTTGGTTCCATTGCAATGGTCGCCACATTGGCTAGGGTTTCCAAGAATTTCTTGTGAAGGTCGTCACAATGGAGTTGGCGGTCCCATGGTTCAAAAGTTAGCGATTTAAGATGATTTCACTGGTTTGAAGGTTTCGATCATTGAGTTCAAATCACTGAGCTTGGATCACTTCTCGAGGATTGTTTTAAGAGCACCATCCCACTTGTTTTCATTATCGAATTCACCCGGATCAAACTAAGATTGGCGGGGTCAAATTGAGGTGTCTACAGTTTCCCCTCTTTGATATAACTTGCATAGCAAGGCGTGATGCAAGTTATATCAAAGATCCAAAGACAACATCCATTTGACCGAATCATCAATCGTAGGCCACAAATACACAAGCATACATATGATGTTGGTCGTTCTCAAATTTCCATCAAGCTGCCTACGTACCGTTTTGCTAGGGATTAGACTAAAAAGTAGCTCCTGAGGCAAATGCGCAGATACAAGATACTAAACATGATGCAGATACTAACATGATGCAAACAGAAGTATGATCAAATAATTCCTAAAGATCGAGTCAAGATCTAAGAACTCAGAACGATAATGGGATAAGGATAATTAAAAAGTCGACTCAAGACTTTGAAATCACCCTCATCGAAGAGAACCACAAATTAGTAAGTCAAGTCAGCACCTAGAAATTCGGGAGGAGCACGAGACAAAAATAATTAAAAGCTGAGTCAAGGCTTAAAACTATCATCATCGGAAGGAAATCACGAATTGATAGGTCGAGTCAAGACCTAAAAACTCGTGATGAGGCACGGGATAAAAATAATTAAAAGTCGAGTTAAGGCTTAAAACTATTTTTATCGAAAGGAACTACAGAAAGACAAGGTTTACATAAGAAAAATACACAAGATTCAAAATTATTTTTCAAAAAAAACCACACAAGAAAAAACACACACAAGATAATTTTTGAAAAACAACCAAGATAAAAATACATACAAGATTTAAAAACAACCGAGATTTAAAAACATACACAAGATTTAAAATCAATCGAGATTTAAAAACACACAAGATTTAAAATCAATTTTTTTTAAGCAATCGAGATTTAAAATTATTTTGAAAAACACACACGAGATTTAAAAATAACCAAGATGTAAAATTATATTATTATTTTTTTTTTGAGAAACAATCAAGATTAGTTTTTTGGAAAAATACCCCAAGATTTAAAATCTTTTTGAAAAACACACAAGATTTAAAACAAAACACACAACAGTAAAATAAAATACACACACAAGATTTAAAAATTATTTCACAAATATAAAAACAAAACACACAAAAACATACAAAAACAAACATAAAACACCCAAATAGCCCCTCTCAAAACCCCAAAACTAAATGATGGCCAACTGACATGGGGCCGCCAACTTCAGAGTTTGCGGTCGCAGGGTCCAGGCCCCAAGGATATGACATGACCGTTGACAGGTCAGTGGTCGCCACAACTAAACCCCTCTGACATGGTGGGCGCCATGTGCCTCTTCATAAACCCAGCGGTCACTAAAAACTAAGGCAGCGACAGCTATACCAGGACGCATACAAGGCCCCTTCGCTAGTGAGACTTCCATAATGGGCACCCTCGGGAGTACTGACCCTAGCCTTCTTGCTAGCAAGGTCACCACCACCCAGCCCTCTGCCGTGCTGGGTGCATTGGGCACCCTTGGTCTTGAGGCGGAGCGTGCCTCTCGTCGTGCTGCTTAGGACGAGACACGGGCAGCTACCGAGGCACAGGCAGCTACAGATGCTATTAGAGAGGGTCTTCCCATGCCCTTCGACCCACACACCTACGCTCCGGCACCCCACCACTTGGGCCCAGGTGGGATGAGGCGCTACGAGCCTCTGGTTGACGCTGTCGCTGCTGACGTTCTTCTAGAGGAGCTGGACCAGCATATCTCTCGCTAGCACCCCTCGGTAGGTTCCCCTATCTCTTCCGTTCAATATCAAAGCATGCTTACTTTTATGCCTCAAATATAGATGCACGTCTAAGATCCCCGTGAGACTTTTATATCTTGATGTGATGTATATGATGATTACATGCAATATTGTTATCTGTTGAATGAACTGAACATATAAAACATGTAATCACATTAAAAAGAACAAATTTGGACACTAGACTGAGAAACTTAGCTAGGTACCTGTGCAAAGTAGATTCTAAAATAATAGGAACACTACGGTTAGGGTATAGATGCAAACAATAAAAGGGGGTGATTTTTTTTTTTTTTTTTTAGAAAATCAAAAAAATCTAAGGGGGTGGTTTTTTCATTTTATTTTTTAGAAAATCACAAAAAAACTAAGGGGGTGGTTTTTCATATTTTTTTATTTTTTAGAAAATCACAAAAAAAAAATCTATGGGGGTCGTTTTTCATCATTTTTCTTAATTTTTTAGAAAATCACAAAAAAAAATCTGAGGCAGAGGTTTTTCATCATTTTTTTTATTTTTTAGAAAATCACAAAAAAAATCTATGGTTATTTTTATTTTTTTATTTTTTAGAAAATCACAAAAATCTAAGGGGGTGGTTTTGCATTCATTTTTTTTAGGGGAAAAACATAAAATCTAGGGGGTAGCTTCAGGATAGAAATTTTCCTAGTGCACCAGGGCTTAAGGTGCCTAGTATTCTATTAGGGAGTGCAATAACCAATGGATCGTTACGCATACACAAACCTAGAGTTGAAAAAATTTGCCTGGCGCACTAGGGCTTAGGGTGCCTAGTCTTCTAGGGCTTAGGATACCTAGTCTTCTACTACGGACTGCAATAACCAAAGGATCGTCACACATACACGAATCTAGAGTTAAAAGATTTGCCTGGCGCACCAGAGCTAAGGGAACCTAGTCTTCTACTATGACGTGCAAAAATTTTCCTGGCTCACCAAGGCTTAGGGTGCCTAGTCTTCTAGGGCTCTTAAAAGATTTGCTTGGCTCTCTAGGACTTAGGGTGCCTTGTCTTCTAGGGCTTAAAAGATCTTCCTCGCTCACCAGGGCTTAGGGTGCCTAGTCTTCTAGGGCTTGAATGATTTACCTAGCTCACCAGGGCTTAAGGTGCCTAGGTGGCTAGTTTTCTAGAGCTTAAGGAAACCAAAGGATCGTCACTAACACACGAACCTAGGATTTTTATTGCTTTTAGTTACTTTATGCATTACTTTGACTTCTTTTATATATTCTGCTCATCTTCTTCTTTTCAGGTTAGCCAGTATGTCTGCAGCTTCGGCGGCTCTGCCTCAGGCGAGGTGTTGGAGTGGTATGACGCCCTCCTTGCTCCTAGCTGGGCATTAGTCAATGCCTATAGCTTTGCTAAGTTCATATATTTGTTGTGTAGAACTAGCAATGACCGGGAATAGTTGACAGCCTTGGCTGAGAGGTGGTGTGATACCACCAACACCTTTCATTTTACCACTTTCGAGGCTACTCTGATGCCTCTAGACTTCGCCATGATCACTGGCATTAGAGTCGGAGGAGCCCCCATCTTATTTAATCCTACCATTTCTTCTCTACATGTTCGAAATCTCCCTGTTTTCGAACAAGGAGAATACTGGCGCCCTTGCCCACTTCGATTGCATTGCCATTTATGATTAGGGAGGAGTTTCACTTGCCACACTTTACGGCTCAATGAGGGCCCTGAGACCAGGTTACCCCAAGAGCTCAGCATCGGGGGATACTAGAGGGTCTGGAAGGTATGTTTATATTTTTTGCATAATGTTCATTCATTCCATCTGTTATATGTTCTTCTTGCTGACATCTTCTCTTTACAGCTTTGGACTTATGAGTTTTTCGGGCTTCATGTCTTGGTGAACTCCTCTGCTGACCCTTTGGCTATTCCCCGTGCAGCTCAATGGGCCCGAGGTTTGAAGGGGAAGATGAGCGGGGGGAAGGATATTGACAGATTTTGGGCATCTCTATCCCGGCTGACGCCAACTCAGGTACCTTTTCTCCCTTTTACTTCTTTAGTTTATTGCTACACCACTCAATAATCACTGTTCACTGTTCACTGATTACTGCTGACTGCACTATTTATTGCTTTTTGAACACTGTTCTAAACCCCCCATACCTATTATTGCTTACTGAATTCTGAAACCTATTCTGCATACTGATTACTGCTCACTGATCACTATTCTTTTGTTTTCTATACTATTCACTGAATTTATGTAGGTGCACAAGGATGCCTGGCGTGGGGTAGAGGATCAAGCTGGCGAGCACCTGATGCGCAGCTAAGATGCCACCTTGATGCAGATCTTACTTGAGGGTCCCTTCTGTCGCGAGTATTACTTAGGAGAGAGGGTAGTCCGAGAAAGGGTAGTCCGCTGTTAGGGTTGCTATACTGAAAATCATGTTTTTAGTATTTAATTTTATTTTTTAATAAAATTAATTTTTTATTTTATAAGAATCTTTATGAGCAATGTATGTGTATCATTTTCTTCGATATGCATGGATGTCCAATATTCTGTATAGTATTTAATCTGGTGTGTAGAGTACGGCTTGCACACAAAAAATCAAATTTTAGATTCTTGCAGAACATAAGTTTTATGTTAACAGTTTAGATGGAAATGGATATACCATCGGTACAACTGTAATACAGAGTTTTAGTAGGCATGACTTGGTTATGGGGAACAGATAATAGCGTCGTCTATTGTTCCGACTCTCTGTGCTAGTACACTTTGTGTGTATTGAACAGGATATTTGGGGTAATTAATTTTGTACTGACTATATAAATTAATTCACACCCCAAGGTTATTATGAATAGTGCTTATCCTCTTAATCTTAAAATAATTATTGATTTACATATATTTAATATTCGTTATTTTGATTCATTAGAGGGTGTGAGCTTATATGGGTTTATATTTTCGGTGAGTTGGATAGCGAAATTATTTATATGGCAAATATTAATTATTGACAGAATTCATGTCCCGATATATCGAGATTAACGATACCCCTTTAAGAAGACTTATAAGTTTTGATCAGGCCAAATCCTACAGGTGGATTTAATTATCCTGCGGTCAAATAAATTAAGTGAAATGGCTTAAGTAATATCAAGATGCCGATTAAATTAAATTATTAGTAATTAAATTTAATTGGCGGGTATCGAGAATCTTAACGTAGGGAGAAATAGTAAGCATTTAATAACATGAGCTCAATGCAAGAAGGTCTTAAGATTATGGGTCAGAGTGCAATTATAGTTCTTTTGTGGTGTGAACTGTAATTCAATATTTTATGAAAATTACAGAAACCACTGCATGTCTTTCCATAATTGCAGAAACTCTAGTAGATGTCTGTGTTCCACTAGAAGTCTAACTCATAATTACTCCCCAGGTCCCTGCTGTAACCCTATATATATGCGGGTAGGCTGAACCAGTTTTGATAATTTTTATCATTATTATTATGATATTATTTTTGTATTTCAAGACTTAAATGTATCGGGGTTCTGCCGGTACGTGTTCTCGGAGGATCGTCGGCCACACTACGTTCGAGAATCGCATAAGAAATTACAATAGAAGATCTGACTAGAGCTTCAACTCAGAATCAAGTTGTACTTGAAGATTAGATCGACAAAAGGTATTCTTCCAAATTAATTTTGGTTGCACGGGCTTATTTTTGATCGTTCGACGTCAAAAGTTTTATCTGAAACCCGTTTTGGCGTTTGCCCGTCCAGTTAATTTTTTACCGAAAATCGTATACAAAAACAATGATCTTGGCAGTTTTGCCTCCAACAAATTGGTATCAGAGCCGTTTTGTTTTTTGTTTACGGTTATCAGAGTCGGGTAGTTTAGAACTGTTACTAACTTTGTTTTGCAGGCGTTCTAAATCCAAGTTTTATGATCATCTTTTATTTTCATATTTGATTGAATGTATGCATAATGATTTAATTATTATTTTTAATCACGGGAGTTGACCGTGATAGATTAATTGATTGTGAACTCTACGGAGGCATAGGATCATTGTAATAAATTGTTTTTCGGTTTTTAGTTTTTTTTTTCTATTTTATGTTATCAAAATAAAATATAATAAAAAGAGAATGAAGAACAAGTTGAAGAACAAAGTGCTGCGGTGATCGAAGCTGGTACTCCAAACGAGGCGCTGATTTTCAGCCAAAAAGACACTGCCAAACGCTGTTTAATGGCAGCGGCATAAATCTGAAACAGTCCAGTGATTTTTGAAGCAGCGGTTCTTGAAGTTTGATTGACTGCGAAACTTTTTTTGGAGTTTCAAAATAAAAGCAGTGCAATAACCGTCGGGTCCCATCTAGGCTTCATCAGTTTTCAAACAGGCGTCGATTTCAAGCAAGTTTGATTCCAGTGCAGTTTTCCAGCGGCAGTGCAAACCCAACAGCAAACGGTTTCAAATAAAACACACAACAGTGTTCGGCGCAAGCTAAACAGTCTAGGCGCAGCACACAGTTTGGTGCAAAAGCAAATCAAGCGGCAATTCCTAATAAGAAGCAACACCGCCTAATCCAAACAGTTCGTTTTCACAAACAAAAGCAGTAGCAGCGCACAAACAAGAAGTGCGCAAATTCCCAGTCCAGCAGCGTTTTTTGTTCTAATCCAAGGCGTGTTTGGTTGGCTAAAGCAGCGGCAATCATGGGATCAAGCTGTTTTCCAGGGCAATCAGTGCCGCAGCAGTGGTCCAATTGGAAACAAACACATATTCAGTAGAAGGTCCAACTCAGCTACCGTTTCGGTTGTTTTGGGTTTTAGGATGCTTGGGATAAACATAAAAACAACGGTATTCCAAGCTATTTCGGTTTCCAACGCAAACAGTGCAGCGTGAGTCCTAGGCTGCCGAAGCAAACTGTGTTTATCCAAACTGGAAGCTTAATAGGAGGCTGAAACTCTTTAGAGTTTCGATACGATCATAAAATCGGGATATTTTTTTATATCTTGCATTTAATTTATTTTTATATTTTAATTGTGTTTATGATAATTATTAGTTTTATTTATCCTGTTAATTTAATTAATTTGAATATTCAGTTTTAATTAAAATATTTTGTATTGAAAAATAAAATTATATTTTTTTCAATTTTAATTAAATAAAAAAACTTTAGATATTTTATTTTTTATAAAATATCACGTTTAAAAACAATTTTTTAAAATCAGATATCATGAAAAAACATGGAAATTAATTTCTAATTTTGAATTAATTAAATAAAAAAATATTTAATCGAAATAAATTATTATTTGTCGAAAAATGTGAAACAAAAAATAAAATAAAAAAATGTCTTTAATCACTACCTTAACTGAAAAGCTAGAGAAAAAACTGTACATTTATTAAATTTTATTTGTTACGTATTTAAACACGAAAAGTTAGTTTGATAAATCAGAATATTTGGAATCGTGTACACTGAAAGATGTTTGATTCTTTCAGATCGTGCGACTTTTGGAATTGATAAATTTATTTTAATTAAACGTATTTTTATAATCCTAAAAAATATTTTTAAAAATCTAAGTGGGAGAGGAGGGAATTTATTCACAAATAAATCCTACGGTCTCCTTCACCTGTTTGTAGGCGATGCAATTAAATCTTGCGTGTCGGCAGTAAGGCCTTCCTTCCCAACGGACAGATTAATTCCGGTATCAGCAGTACAAACCTACTTTAGGGACAATTCTTGATAATTGTTAGTGTGGATCATTTTTTCAACTGAAGGGTTCACTGCGAAGCGATTAATTTGAGATTAGGTGATAGTTAACACTTAGCTGTATATAATAGTATCCTCTCCAACTGAGTCACTGCTATTATATATTAGACCGAAACTATGTTAGCTATTTAATTTTACCTGGCATGGTCAGTTGCCTAGATAGTAAAATTAAAAGGAATTGGCCTGTCTAGTTTTATGAAGGATAGTAGACGTCCTCCCAACGAGGCATGCTATTCTCAGGTTACCAAGCTGCTGAAAAATTAATTTTAAAATGGTAGAGAGAACCAAATTAAAATGAATTCAAAATTTTGCTCATCATAATTAATGATTCGTTTAATTATTTGATTCTCAGGATTAAAATGGATTTCAACTCACTCGCTTCAATACTAAAAAAATAAACTTACGAGACCAAATTTTGTTGACTGAAAGTGTAACTTGGATATAGTTTTAACTACAAATGATATTCTTTCAATACCAGGAAATGTGTCTATTTTAGAAAAAAGTTCTTCCTTTGGGCCGAAAGACATGAAGGAGAAAAATGTTCAAAAATAGAAAGACATGATTTTCAGGGTAGTTAGTGGGCCACAGATTGGTGCGAAAAAGCCGAAAGGCAGATGTTTTAACAGCAACCAAACCTAACACTAGAAAAAATTATGTCCAGTATTTCTTAGAAAATAGAACAAACTTAGTAATTTTTGTTCACTGATTGTAGAAACATGTTTAGCGGTGTTATCTACCAGTACCTGGTGTGTAGATACGGGAGCCACTAATCATATCTGCAATTCATTGTAGGAGTTCCAGAAAACCCGATAACTTAGTGATGGGGAGATTTACCTACATATGGGCAATAATACAAAAGTAACAGCAGTTGCAGTAGAAGATGTCACTCTCAGTTTTGGTAGAGATCGGGTTTTAATATTGAGAGATTATCTTTATATACCTTCCATTGAAAGGAGCTTAATTTCCGTTTCTGGATTTGCTAAAGATGAATATTTGATTTATTTTAATAACTCTGTGATTATTAAGGATAATAAACGAGTTATCTATTTTGGTACAGTGGTGGATGATCTTTATATTATTACTCAAATCTCTCCTACACTACAACTGACTGAAAGGAATAATACATCTACATTACCATATAAGAGAAAGTTTTCTTCTTTAATGAATCAAACGTTTCTTTGGCACTTACGCTTAGATCAAATTAATATAAAAAGGATAAACAGACTGGTAGCAGATGGACCTTTGAGTTCATTGGAAGTGGAGGCACTTCTAGCCTTTGAATCTTGCTTAGAGGGTAAGATGACCAAGATACCTTTTTCGGCTAAAGGCTATAGAGCTAAAGAACCGTTGGAGCTAGTTCATACTGATGTGTGTGGTCCTATGACAATCTGGGCTAGAGGTGGCTTTGAGTACTTCGTTAGTTTCATTGATGACTACTCAAGGTATGGATACATTTATTTGATGCACCGTAAGTCTGAATGCTTTGAGAAATTCAATGAATTTAAGGCGGAGGCAGAGAAACGTCTGGGTAAAAGTATCTAATCACTACGTTCCGACTGTGGTGGGGAATACCTATTTGGAGAGTTTAAGAACTACTTGTTATCAGAGGGAATTACAACCCAGTTGACTGCACTTGGCACTCCATAGCAGAATGGGGTAGCAGAAAGAAGGAATAGAACTTTTATGGAGATGGTAAGGTCAATGATGAGTTATTCAGATTTACTAGATTCATTTTAGGGACTCGCTTCAGAGACAGCGACTTACATTCTGAACATGGTACCTTCTAAGTCAGTACCTTCTACTCCCACAGAATTGTGGATCGAGCGTAAACCTAGTTTAAAACACATTCGGATTTGGGAGTGTCCAGCACATGTGCTGAAAGGAAACGCGGGTAAGTTGGAACCGATGACAGAAGTCTGTTTCTTTGTGGGGTATCCCAAGGGAACGAATGGTGGTCTATTTTATAATCCTAAGGATCAGAAGGTCATTGTTTGCACCAATTTCCGATTCATAGAATAGGATTATATTATCGATTATAGGCCCAAAAGCAATATTGTTCTGGAAGAACTGAGAGAACATACCAGTAGAATGGAAGAGCAACTACAAGTCATTGATATTCCATTACTTAGTCGCAGTGGGAGGATTATTGGGACAGGTGTAAATCAAGAACATGGTGTTGATGTACAGGGTTCAGATTCTGCACAACCTGTTACTGCTAGTACATAGACACATGTAGTGCCTCGTCGTAGTGGGAGTGTTGTTCATCAACCTGACCGGTATATGTTCTTGGGAGAGTCTTTTGATAGGATCTCGACAAAACTGGATACTGAGCCCTGTAACTACAATAAAGCACTACAAGACAAAGATGCAAATTTTTGGCAAAAAGCTATGAATTTAGAGATAGAATCTATGTATTCCAATCAGGTCTGGGAACTTGTAGAACCACCCGAAGGAATAAAATCCATTGGATGCAAGTAGATCTACAAGAGCAAGAGAGGAGTAAACGAGAATGTTAAAACCTTCAAAGCTAGGCTTGTTGCTAAAGGGTTCACTCAGAAAGAAGGGATCGACTATGAGGAAACTTTTATGCCGGTAGCCATACTTAAGTGTATCCGGATTCTCTTCTCCATTGCCGCACATTTCGATTACGAAATCTGGAAAATGAATGTCAAGACAGCTTTACTTAACAAAAGTCTTGACGAGTTTATCTATATGATACAACCAGATGAATTCATTGCAAAGGGCCAGGAGCACATGTTTTGCAAGCTTAAGAGATTCATTTATGAACTTAAGCAGGCATCGAGATCTTGGAGCACTCGGTTTGATCAAGCTATAAAATCTTATAGTTTTGATCAAAGTCCGGATGAGTCACGTGTGTACAAGAAGAGTGACAGAAGGATGGTGATCTTCCTAGTACTTTATGTAGACGATATCTTGCTCATCGAAAATAATGTGGGTGCATTGTCTACGATTAAAATATGATTATCTGGGCAGTTCGATATAAAAAACTTGGGAGAAGCCAGTCACATCCTTGGGATCAAGCTTATGCGGGATTAGAAACAAAGGATGTTGGGCTTATCACAAGCAAAGTATATCGATGATATCGTTGCTCGTTTTAGCATGTAGGATTTCAAGAAAGGATTTCTCACTTTCAGGCATAGAATCACTATATCCAAGGATCATTGTCCTAAGACACCTGATGAGATAGAGAAGATGAAGGCAGCTCCTTATGCTTCAGCAGTAGGAAGCCTCATGTATGCTATGCTTTACACTAGACCCGACATCTACTTTGCCATTGCCATGGTTAGTAGATATCAGTCCAACCCAGGGCAAGAGCATTGAACTGTGGTAAAGAATATAATCAAGTACCTGAAAAGGACTAAGGATTATATGTTGATTTACCAGGCAGCCAGTCTAGTACCTTTAGGGTACACAGACTCAGATTTCTAGTATGATAGGGATTCCCATAAGTCTATCTCAGGATATGTAACTGAGGAGGTGGAGTAACAAGTTGGAGGAGTATCAAACAGTCTTGCATTCCTGATTCCACCATAGAGGCTGAGTATGTGACAACTTCTGAAGCAGCTAAGGAGGCCGTTTGGCTCAGGAACTTCCTGTTGGATCCAGAGGTGCTACCTTTAGTTCAGTCGGCTATTACACTTTACTGTGACAATAGCGGAGCGATTATAAACTCGAAGGAGCCAAGGGTCAATAAGAAAGGCAAGCACAATGAGCGTAAGTATCACCTGATATGAGAAATTGTACAGAGAGGTGATGTTGCTATGACCAAGATAGTATTAGGAGACAACCTTGCAGATCCTTTTACAGAGAGTTTACTGGCCTTATTAAGACTTTTGATAGTCATGTAGAGGGCATGGGAGTTAGATGTATAGCAGCATGGTTTTGAGTATAAGTGGGAGATTGTTAGTATTGGTATACTAAAAATTATGTTTTTAGTATTTAATTTTATTTTTTAATAAAATTAATTTTTCATTTCATGAGAATTTTTATGAGCAATGTAAGTGTATCATTTTCTTCGATATGCATGTATGTCCAATATTCTGTATAGTATTTAATAAGGTATGTAGAGTGCGGCTTACACACAGAAGATCAAATTTTAGGTTCTTGCAGAATATAAGTTTTATGTTCATAGTTTAGATGGAAATGGACATACGATCGGTACGACTGTAGCACAGAGTTTTAGTAGGCCTATCTTGGTTACGGGGAACAGATAATAGCGTAGTCTATTGTTCTGACTCTCTATACTAGTACACTTTGTGTGTATTGAACGGGACATTTGGGGTAATTAATTTTATACCGACTATGTAAATTAATTCACACCCCAAGGTTATTATAAGTAGTGCTTATCCTCTTAATCCTAAAATAATTATTGATTTGCATATATTTAATATTCGTTGTTTTGATTCATTAGAGG